>ML788521.1:408356-443569 GCA_009831015.1 Picea engelmannii | reverse complement strand
TGTAATAAAACAATAAAGTATTCACATAAAATCTAATTCACATAAGTAAACATTAAACATCATTTTATATCTTTAAAGTTTTAGTATGATTTGTTGTAAAACATTATCTTATATCTTTAAAGTATTACTATTATTTATGATAAAATGCATATCTTTGCTTAAGAGTACAAAATTATTAAAAAATTAATAAGACAAATAATTCAGAAAAAATCACATCATACCAACACACATTATGTTTTTTTTTTATATATATACTTAATCTTAACCATATAATAATACAATAAATTATTCACATAAAAATCTAATTCACATAAGTAAACATCAAACACCATCTTATATCTTTAAAGTTTTGTTATGATTTGTTGTAAAACATCATCTCTCTCTCACTCACACACATACACACACACATATATATATATATATATAATCTTAACCATGTAATAAAACAATAAATTAAACAACAAATTCTTCACATAAATTCACATAAGTAAACATCAAACAACATATTATATCTTTAAAGTTTTATTATGATTTGTTTTAAAACACCATCTTATATCTTTAAAGTTAAAATGCATGTCTTTGTTTAATGACTAATCTCTACTGAATATAACATAAAATATTGTTAAAGAGCAAGGAACAAAAGAGATGTTTAAAGTTAAAATGCATGTCTTTGTTTAATGACACCCTTCAAGGTGCAAGTTAATTTTAGTATTCCCTTATTTGCAGGCCAAATAGATGCAGGTGCTTTGGAGAAATGGATGAATCTATTAGAAGGATATTAGTCTGTTCAAAAAAAAAATCGACACTGAAAATATCACCTTCGCTCTCCTTGAACCCCTTGCTCATGTCAAATATTGGTGGGAATTTTACTAAGAGAGACTTAACAAAGATGAGTCTATGGCATTTGAGATAGAACCCACTTGGGCGACCTTTCTTGATTTCCTTAAGGAGGATTTATAGCTTGTTGGAAACTATAATGAGCAATACATGAGATGAACAACTCTATGTCGTGAAAGAGATAATATGGTGCCAAAGTACACTAATGTCTTCCATACCTTACACTCAAATTTTGGTATCAGAGACTACGAGAGGCACCTGGTTCTAAAGTACCACAATGACCTATATAGGTACATACAAAGAGAGATGGATTTCTTGGAAATCTCCTCATTGGGAGCATCTTATGGATATATTGTCAAAATTGAGCATAAATTTAAGCAATGGAATAAGTGGGAGTTTAGGTCTGCAAATCTGCAACAACATAATCATGGAAAAGGTGACCCTAAATCACAAAAAAAGGGATAGAGAAAGGAAGGACAACCTCAAAATAACTAGTCTAAGACACATGTAAAGAAGCGTAATGAGAATATGAATAAGGACACTGGAAAATGGTGTGAGTTCCATAAAATACCTTAGCACAACACTGATGAACGTTTCTCAAAAAATTCATTGTTGGAAAAGCTTAAAGAAAAAGAGTCGTACCCTGACTCACAATCTGATTCAGAGCAAGATAAAGGAAATCAAATCATTGATGTGGAACATAGTGCTACCATCAAAACCACAAATATCCAACCATACGAGTCAAGGGAGCTTTAGGAAGGGGAATGGCTCTTCCATTCATAGATGTGGGTGAAGGGAACCCCACTACATTTCATTGACACTGGGAGCTAGGAGACCCTAATCTTCATCAACAAATTGAAGCTTCCAATGATGCCACACACCCAACCATACAACATTAGTTGGTTGAGCCAAGGACGAGACCTGCGTGTTAGTCAGTAGTCCTACATGTCCTACAACATCAAGCCCTTCAAAGATGAGGTACTATGTGATTTTTCCCCACTCAAAGTTTGTGATTTTATTTTTGGACAACCTTATATGTAGAAACATCATATTGTTTATGATTCCTGACCCCGTAGTGTCATTATCACTCTGGGGGGTTATCCCTAGAAGGTACCTGAGGTAGTTTTGACTACTACAATTGCATTTATCTCGTCAAAATAGTGCAGAAGAGTAATCTTATAGATTGCAAATTTTCTCCTCTTCATGGCTTGGTCAGAAGGGGAATGAAAGGTCAATGTGACCACCACAACTTCAATATGCAGTCTCTCTACACAACAAAAATAGGTGGACAATCTTGTAGAGGAATACAAATACCTATTCGCTTCACTTGCAGGGGTTCCTTTGCACTATCAAGTCAAACATCCAATTGGTTTGATACTGATGCAGGAGCATCACAAGGACGTGCAAGCATAGCCAACAACGAGCCAGCGCAGAGATAAGAGACAGCTGGAAAAGCACCGAGAACATTTTTTGAAAATGTTTTGAAATATTAATGAAGTCATTAAGTGGAGACATGCTTGTATTATTGTAAAAGGACCTTGAGTGATCTGCTCTCGTCCATAGTAGATAGGAGCCTTTATGTGTAATGAATGTAGGTAGATAGAATTTAATGCTTAGATTAGACAGTTTAGAACGCAAGAGGGAAACGAGATATAGACACCCTCATTGTATAGTTGTATTATTATTGTGAAGATGAGAGCATAGAGTAGAGAAGAGAAGAAGTAGAGAGTTGTGTAGAAGAATTCCATGTACAGAAGTTCTGGATTAATACAAAAAGATTTGATTCAAATTCATGGTATTGTGATACTCTCTGTGTATACATTGTTGAATGTTATGCTCATGAATGTTTTACTCTTTCTGTCATGCATTTGTTGTTTATGCTATGTGTGTATGATTTCTTGTTAAATGTCTGAAATCCAAGAGAGAGAGAGTAAGGGAAATGAGTTTCAATTGTTCTTCTGTCTGAGTGAGAGTTCCTACAAGGAGTGCAGTTGAATTGTCCACAAGGAGTGTGTTGACAAAGGGTTTAGAGATTTGTCTCTGAAAGCTCAGATAGGATAGATTTTGTTCTCATTTCCTCAAAAGTGCAGTTAGGCATAGGAGCTATGCAAAGTGTGTGCAGGTCGAGTAGAGTCTCAGAGTTTGTGAACTTGAGAAATTGTTGAAGGACTACTGCTGCAAGGAGTGCACAGAGTCGAAGGACTTCAATTCTTTGAAGTAATTGAAGGATTTGCCGCAAGGAGTGCATGCAGGAGTCTTATTTAAGACTCGGAGTTAGAGAAAGCTCAGGAGAGATAGAGTCTTCACAGTCATCGAAGAAAAGCATAGAAGGTTGATACCTTGAGGCGTTGAAAGAAGAGGTCGCAAATTTTGTGTTGCAGGCATTTAAAGTTTTGTGGTGAAACACTTTGTCAAATTTGCGGAAGTTCTCAGAAGGGAGAACGGACGGTCGAAATTATCCGTGGAGAATTCATGAAATCCCACGAGTTGTTTGATCTTGCAGAGGAGCAAGGAGGTTACGATGCTCGTTTTCTTCAAGCAGAAGCTCAGGAGAGAGAGAGTCGTAGATTCACGCCAATTAGGACCATTGGATTTACTCACGAAATTCCATTTCGGGGTTTCGTGAGCAGGAGAACCGAAGGCCTTGTAGCGAGATTCACGAAGTCGCGAAAGGCGAGGTAGAGAAGTGGCAAGTGAATCAGAGTTGTCCATTCAGGGAGAATAGGTGGCAGAGATCTAGAGATCTCACGAATTCGGAGGTTCGTGAGGTGAGAACCCAAGGGTTGGGTACTCTAAGCTGCAAAAGGCGAAGTCCCAAAGGGGTGAAGAAACGTGTATGTGGGGCCAGCTATCAGTGACATGTATTGGGATTTGGCATTTTAGAGTTTCAGAGGATAGAAGGTTGAGACTTCCGTCCCAAAAGTCCCGAAGTCATGAGTTGCGATAAGGTTGCAGATGAGTTCAGGATCTCGGCACTTCGGGTGTCGAGGATACCAAGGAGGCATCTCTTGAGGAGAGAAATCGCGAAGTGGGAAGATAGCACGAGGGACACATGGCAGAATCGTGAGGTGGACCCGTGGAAGAGATAGGTGGACACGTGTTGTCTTTTGAAAGAAGTCAACACCCCGTTGACCTTTCGTGTCTCAGGGATTTGCGAGACAAGAGCCGGGAGTTCGATATCGAAACTCATGAGATTGCGAGTCGCGAAAAGGACTTTTGGAGAAGAATCGTTTTGTGTGTGTTGGATTCCCTGAAGAGGAATCGAAGAGTCAATCTGACTCAAGGGCAGAAAGTAGAGTGATGTTGTCATGGACTGTCGACTTGAGGACCGATAGGGTCGGCCTCTGCGTTAGAGTGGTATCAGAGCCTGATTCTTGTTTGTATATTTCAAGCAGGAAAAGCGAGAAGGAATTTCATCCATGCCGCCGAGGAGAAGGGACAGACAAACACCTGATCCGCTAGAGGATAGGGAAATGCCAGAAGGAAGGGGCAGGCAGGTGCAGAATCCAGAAGTGGAAAGAGATATGCATGACATTCGTGCCAGACTTATGGATGTGGAAATAAACCAAAGGCGCAAAGCTGATATTGGAGATGTCAGTGAGTCCAAAAGAGAAGATGATGCTGGACATGAAGAAGAAGAAATTGCAACAAAAGATGCAGCACATGAACGCTTGATTAGAGTTGTTGCAAGAATGAGTGCAAGAGCCAAAATGGACATTCCATTTTATGAGGGAAACTTGGCTGTTGAAGAGCTTCTAGAATGGATTAGAGCTCTCGACACATATTTTGACTATGAAGATGTCAAAGAAGACAAGAAGGTCAAACATTCTATCACAAGACTTAAAGGACATGCAGCATTGTGGTGGGATGAACTGCAAGCTGACAGACGCTGCCAAGGTAAGCAGAAAATCAAGAGTTGGGATAGGATGATTGCAAATATGAAAGCGAAATTCATTCCCAAAGATTACCAAATTACCCTGTTTCGAAGGATGCAGAACTTGAGATAGAAGCTGATGATAGTGAAGGAGTACATTGAAGAGTTCTACAGGCTGAATATCAGAGCAGGTCATCATGAAAGTAATGATGAAAAGGTTGCCAGTTATATGAATGGCTTGAGATACAAAATTCAGGATGAGATGAGCATGATGACCATCTGAATGGTGGAAGATGCTTATAAAATGGCTCTAAAGGCGGAAGAGAATCTTAGTCGAAAACAAGGTCAAAGAGGTTGAGGCAGAAGTCAAGCCAGGGACAAATCAGTTGTCCAAGATAGAAATCAGAAGCCTAAGGAAGAATGGAAGAAACCTTAGATTGAGAGAGGTGGAAGCTCACAAAAAGGGCAATATGCTAGACAGAAAAGGTAGTATGCTGATTAGAGATGAGAGTATGATGATAACAACATTTTCCCTCGTACTAGAGGTAGAGGAAGAGGAAGAAGTGGAGTGATAAAATGCTTCACGTGCAGAAAGGTCAGACAAAAGTCTTATGAATGTCCAGACAAGAAGAAAGAGGAAGGAGAGACTCACATTGACAAAGCACAAAGGCGAAATGTTGAGGTAGAATATGTTGAAATAAGAAGATCACTTATGATGTGAAAAGTTCTTTTGACACCAGAGAAGGAGGTGGAGAGTTCATTCCAAAGAAACAAACTTTTTCGGACTGCGTGCAAAACCAAGAACAAGAAATGCAAAGTTATTGTAGACAATGGTAGCACGGATAATCTCGTTTCAACAGAGATGGTAGAAAATCTAGAGAAGACGATTGATCATCCAAGCCCATACAGAGTTTCGTGGTTGCAAAAAGGACATCAGGTAAATGTCACTAAACAATGTTTAGTTGAGTTTAAAATAGGAGGGTATAAAAATGAAATACTCTATGATGTTATTCCTATGGATGTTTGTCATCTATTGCTGGGTAGACTGTGGCAGTATGACAGGAATGGGATTCATGATGGGAGAATGAACACATACACCCTAGAGAAGAATGGGAGAACTCACATGCTGTTGTTGATTAAGGATAAGGAGGTGAAACCTGAAGTAAGCAAAATTGTACTTCCCATGAGTGGGAAGGAACTTATTACAGAGGTTAAGAAGAAGGAGGAACTGCAATTCATTGTGGTCAGGAAGCCAAAGATTGTTTTAACCAGCACAAGGGTAGATGATTTACCAAAAGAGGTTCAGAAACTGTTGGAAGAGTTCGTTGACATAGTAGTGGACGAACTACCTCGTTCGTTGCCACCGATCAGAAGTATAAGTCATCAAATTGATCTTATACCTAGAGCTAGTTTTCCAAACAAAGCATCATATAGATTGACGCTGCAGGAGAATGAAGAGGTCAAAAGACAAGTCCAAGATTTGTTGGACAAAGGTTTGTTCGGAGAAAGCTTGAGTCTGTGTGTTGTTCCGATAGTACTAAGTCCAAAGAAAGATGGAGGCTGGAGGATGTGTATTGACTTGAGATAAATTAACAAGATTACCATCAGGTATAGATTTCCATTACCAAGGATGGATGATTTGATGGATTGCTTGAGCGGGGCAATTTTTTTTTCAAAAATTGACTTGAAGAGCGGTTATCATCAAATTCGCATGAGAGAAGGAGATGAATGCAAAAAAGCCTTCAAGACTAATGAGGGACTATATGAATGGCTTGTCATGCTGTTTGGTTTAACAAACATGCCGAGTACTTTGATGAGATTGATGAATGAAGTCCTGAAGAATTTCATTGGGAAAGTTGTCATTGTGTACCTTGATGACATACTGATTTTCAGTAAAACAAAGGCAGATCATCTAAAACATTTGGCTACAGTGATGAAGAGGTTACAGCAAGAGAAGCTGCTGATAAACATGAAGAAATCCTCATTCATGAAGATGGAGCTCATTTATTTGGGTTTTGTTATTTTTGCAGATAAGTTGAGGATGGATCCAGATAAGGTGGAGGTGATTAAGAATTGGCCGTCACCAAGGAATATCTTTGAAGTTTGGAGTTTTCACGGATTGGCTAGTTTCTACAAGAAGTTCATTAGGAATTTTAGTGGAATTAGTGCACTGATGATGGACACAGTGAAGAAGAGACACAAATATTTTCACTGGACAGAAGAGACCGAGAAGAGTTTTAATATGTTGAAGAGGAAAATCATGGAACAACCAATTTTGGTGTTGCCTGATTTCCAAAAGACATTTCAAGTAAAATGTGATTCAAGTGGATTTGCAATAGGGGCAGTCTTGAGTCAAGAAGATAGGTCGATAGCATACTTCAACGAGAAGCTGAATGAAGCCAAGATAAAATACTCCATGTATGATAAGGAATTCTATGCTATTATTAAGGCATTGAAAAAATGGAGACATTACTTAATTCCCAAGGAGTTTGTCTTGTATAGTGATAATCATGCATTGCAATTTGTGACTCAACATGAGAAGTTGAATCAAAGACATGTAAAATGGGTTGAATATATGAAATTTTCACTTTTATGATTAAACATATTTTTGGTACTGCTAACAAAGTTGTTGATGCTTTGAGCAAGAAATGTTTGCTATTGCAGGAGTTCAGAGTCAAAACATTGGGTTTTGATGATCTCAGGGACATGTACAGAGATGATCCAGATTTTAAAGAGGCATATGAAGCAACTGAAAATCCAATTCTCAGGGATAGAAGCCAATGGGCAGAATACATGATCCAGGAAGGATTATTGTTTAAAGGTAATCAACTTTGTATTCCAAAATGCTCCATGAGGGAGAATTTGCTAAAGGAGAAACATATTGGAGGATTGGCCGGACATTTCGGTCATGAAAAGATGTTCGCAAAGTTGAATGAGCCATATTTTTGGCTAGGTATGCGAGCAGACATCAAGAGATTTGTGGACAGATGTAGAATTTGTCAACATTCAAAAGGAAAGAGGCAGAATGCAAGTTTTTATCAACCATTTCCCATACCTGAGAGGCTGTGGGATGCAGTCAGCATGGACTTCATATTGGGGCTGCCAAGAACACAAAGAGGGTTTGAATCAATCTTTGTGGTGGTGGATAGATTTTCCAAAATGGCACATTTCTTTCTACATTAGAAAACCAATGACGCAACTCACATTGCGAACCTGTTTTTCAAAGAAGTCATTCGACTTCACGGCTTGCCAAAGAGCATAGTTTCGGATCAAGACACTAAGTTCGTAGGACACTTCTGGAGAACCTTATGGAAGAAGCTGGGAACTAACTTGTCATTTAGTTCATCTTATCATCCTCAGACGGATGGACAGATAGAACTCATGAACATAAGTCTGGGAGACTTGTTGAGGAGCTTGGTGACAGAACACCACAGCCAGTGGGATAACATATTACCATAGGTGGAGTTTTCTTACAATGATTCAATCAACAGAAGCATGGGACATAGTCCATTTCAGATTGTCTATGGCATGCAACCGAGAGGAATTTCTAAGTTGAGGGATTCAGAACAAACTACGACTAGGAGCGCTAGTGAAGAATATTTCGCAGCGGGGATGAAGGAGCTTCACAACTAGGTGAAGGAGTGATTGCAGCATTCGAGCCAAGAATATAAATGTAGGGAAGATCAACGCAGGAGAGAACTTCAGTTTGAAGTTTCCGATTTGATCCTTTCACATTTGAGAAAGAAAAGGTTTCCGAGGAGAACATATCATAAACTCAAGATGAAGAAAATCGGACCATGTAAGGTCTTAAAGAAAGTTGGGGTGAATGCATATGAGATTGAATTACCTGATGGGATCAGAATTTCTCTGATATTTAATGTCTCGGATCTGTACCCTTATAAAGCTGTGGAAGCATAAGCTAGAAATGAACAGCCAGAGGTTCACTGGAAAAAACAAATGCCAGTTGCAGAAAATCCACAGATGGAGCGCATATTGGACAAAAGAGTTGGTAAGAGGACCAAGTGAAAAGAATACTTTGAATACTTAGTCAAGTGGAAGGGCCATCTAGTTGAAGATGTCAGCTGGGAGAACGAAGCTGAAATACAGAAGCATGGGCAGACCGTGCGCGAGCTCCTGGATAGGAGCCCATGAAAATTTTCAAGTGAGGGAGTATGATGCAGGAGCATTGCAAGGACGTGCAATCATAGCCAATAGCGAGCCAGCGTGGAGATAAGAGATAGCTGGAAAAGCACCGAGCACATTTTTTGAAAATGTTTTGAAATATTAATGAATAATTAAGTGGAGACATGCTTGTATTATTGTAAAAGGACCTTGAGCGATCCGCTCTCATCCATAGTAGATAGGAGCCTTTATGTGTAATGAATGTAGGTAGATAGAATTTAATGCTTAGATTAGACAGTTTAGAACATAAGAGGGAAATGGGATATAGACACCCTCATTGTATAGTTGTATTATTATTGTGAAGATGAGAGCATAGAGTAGAGAAGAGAAGAAGTAGAGAGTTGTGTAGAAGAATTCCATGTGCAAAAGTTCTAGATTAATACAAAAGCTTTGATTCAGATTCATGGTGTTGTGATACTCTCTGTGTATACATTGTTGAATGTTATGCTCATGAATGTTTTACTCTTTCTATCATGCATTTGTTGTTTATGCTATGTGTGTATGATTTCTTGTTAAATGTATGAAATCTGAGAGAGAGAGAGAGAGTAAGGAAAATGAGTTTCAATTGTTCTTTTGTCTGAGTGAGAGTTCCTGCAAGGAGTGCAGTTGAATTGTTTGCAAGGAGTGCGTTGAAAAAGGGGTTAAAGATTGTCTCTGAAAGCTCAGATAGGATAGCTTTTGTTCTCATTTCCTCAAAAGTGTAGTTAGGAACAGGAGCCGTGCAAAGTGTGTGCAGGCCGAGTAGAGTCTCAGAGTTTGAGAACCTGAGAAATTGTTGAAGGACTACTGCTGCAAGGAGTGCACAGAGTCGAAGGACTTCAATTCTTTGAAGTAATTGAAGGATTTTACGCAAGGAGTGCATGCAGGAGTCTTCTTTAAGACTTGGATTTAGAGAAAGCTCAGGAGAGATAGAGTCTTCACAGTCATCGAAGAAAATCATAGAAGGTTGATACCTTGAGGTGTTGAAAGAAGACGTCGCAAAGTTTGTGTTGCAGGCGATTAAAGTTTCGTGGCGAAACACTTTGTCAAATTTGCGGAAGTTCTCAGAAGGGAGTGTTGTTCCTGAGTCTGTACTAAGGCTTAGAGTACAGTGTCAAGGCATCCGAAGGTAAGTAAAGGTGTATACGAAGATAAGTTACCTTCTGTATAGGAAACTAATGAAGGTTTCTACGTTCTCGATGTCTAGCTTCCAACTGCTCTTGAGCAGTTATGTCTCGTTCAATGGCTTCCCATGAACGCTCAAGTTCTTCCCGGGTGTTCGTAGTTATAAGTATTGTATCGAAAAGACTTAAAGCGATATGATTTTGATTAGAAAGTCCAGGTTGGATATTCGGTTGAATAGCTACAGGGACAGTCATTGAGAAAACATCACCAGTAAGGATGGATTTAACGAGAGGTTTCGACGTTGTTCAATTGGGTTAAGTGAAGAGAAACTCTCGCACAAGGAATGAAATAAAAAACAAAACAGAAGGCCCTTTCCCGTAACTGTGTTATTTTTATAAAAAGATACAAGATGAGAGAAAAACGTTTAACAGTGAATAACACAAGATTCTAGTGAACAGAAAACTCGCATATACATAAAAGAAGAAACTAACACATACATAATTGATATAATGTAAATATATGATTCTGTAAATGTAAATTGGTCTTACACCCGCTGAAGCTGGTGTAGAGGAAAGATAAGAGACAATTACAGAAAGACAAAACCTCTTTCACTATAGTAGTGGTAGTACTAAATTATAGTGACATACATCAATTATGTAGAGTAAAATGAAAAGAAACAATAAAACACAATGAAACAAACTTGCAACACAGTCGTGACAGAATTAGGAATCTCCAAATTTTTCTTGTATTAACTTCCTTCATGCGAGAAAACTCTATTACAATTGATACCCCAAAGAGTCCAGCCTCTCTGTCTCTTCTTTTTGTGATGTATTTATACAAAGTTCGCCTCTCGGTTCAGAAGAGACAAATTACTCCATCTGTCCGAATCTGTTTTCAAAAAAAGTGCCAGATGCTTGTTTTTGCTTAGATTTCAATATATATGATACACTTGTCTAAAAATTGAAATACAATCTGTGAAGTTTTTACATTGACAGCTGGGGGGAACAAAATAAATCCATTTCACCTATTCTATTTTCAAGAAGAGCCAGATGCTTGTCCTCGCATGGATGCAGTGTACATGATACACTTGTCTATAAACTGGGTCACAAGCTGCGAAGGCTTGACAACTGGCTTCGGCAAAATAACACTCTCGGGCCAGCTGTGGAAGTTTATCATCTATTTGTATATTGACGAGTTCAAGAGCGCCGAGTTGTGCACTAGACTGAATCAAATGCTTGTCGATTTGAGTCGGGTCTACCCTGTTCATCCCGGATATTTCTGCTGAATTCCTCTCATTTTTCTCCTTTATGTCGAGAGAAATCTGATCTGTATTTATCTGTCTCAGTGCCTCTGCGTCGCTCCCAATCACCATTCCTAATTGCTCACCATTCATGACATTGCAGAATTTTGCTAATGAATTTGTCACTTTTTGAACCTGCTCTTTGCTCGAAGCAATATTCTATTCCCAATTCTTTAACAAGATGTTGCCCCTAGTCTGTTCGGCAATGGTGAGCCCAGGTGGCCCTGAAAACCTATTGTTAGTCGCTATAACTGCTTCTTGAAAAGCAATCCGAGCGGCTTCTGCATTTCTCTCTTTGTTAAGCAGATTCTTAGAGATTCGATGTATTAACAAGCAGTTTTCTCGAATCTCCCCTACTTTGTTAAGCAGGCTCTGTTGAGAAGAGGAAATCCTGCCCCAAATATCAATTGCTCGGATTTTGACGATATCAATGTCAATTTCTCTGCTTTCCGTGACCTCTAGTTGAGCTTGCAATTGTGTAATCGTATCTCTCTGTTGGCCCGATTGCTCCCAACCATCTCGGATCGTAGAATTCGCTTGTTCCAGCTTGGTTTTGAGTACTTGGATTTCTTGCTTATCGCTTAATCGGGCCAGCTCCATTTCTCCGCTCGCTTGACTCTTGGCGTTTTCTTCCGTCGAAGCCACCCGGGCTTCTAAGGTCCTGATCAGACGATTTTTTGTTTTGAGCTGCTTCTTTAAAATTTCGACCGAGAATTGATTTTCCGTTGCATACGCTCCTAGCGTTCCTGCAATTTCTGTGGCAAATTCATCTTTCCTTTTATTCATCCCATCAGTCATTACTTTGAACCTTTTAGTAGTAGACTCTCCCTCTTGATAAAATTCTCGCTTCACCATGGCTTTCCTCTTTTTGTCAAAGAAGAATTCATTAGGAGGCAGTTCTTCTGCCCTTATAGGCCTCAATTCTTCACCAAATATCCATCCTTCGCTAACGCCTGCTTGTGCTGACTGCAAGGGTGTGACAGAGGCGATGGGTTGCTCGATGTGCTTCGCAGCTTTCCCTGGTGTGCTGAGTGGACTTTGCTTTTTCAGTGGGTCAGGGGTCCTCATTCCTGCCTCTGGATTCTGACTTTCTGGTGGACCTGTATCTTTTATTTCCCCCTCCGGATTAGGTTCCTTGGGAGGACCAGCAGTTTTCTCTCCTGTTTCGGGATTTCCTTCCTGTTCTGGATTCTTCTCCTGCTCAGGAGTCTTCTCCCTTTCGGGCTCTTTCTTCGTTTTGGGATCCTTCTCCTGCTCGTGATTCTTCCCCTTCTCCCCTTCCTGACGTTTTTCGGGGTTAGATGTTTTCCCTCCAGAACTTTCAGCTTCTTTTCCTTTATCTTTGGAAAGTCCCTGGCCTCCCAGCACCACGGGGAGACATCATTTCGTGTTCCCCTAAAATTTTAAGACAGAATCCTTGTCGTCGGCCGCTAGGGATTTGATTCAGTATTGTACTTCCGGATAGGATCTGGCCCCTCGAAAAACATCATCCGAGGGTGAGTCTTCATGTTCGAACCTCTTTAATCCACAATTTCCTAAATGAGTACTTACGATCCTCTGTGGATCATGCCTTTTATATTCAATATAGGCCAAATTTAAGCCTTCTAAGGCTGCAACTTCAGCCTTAGCATGTCCAAAATCTAACAAGGAATAGGAATTAATCCCGAGAGGAAAAGACGGCCATACCTTCTTTGCTGATGCTTTTAATTCTTTGCTCACGCCGGCGATCACTGTTTGGCGAGCGATCTCGCGACATGCCAGTTTGTCAGGGATAAATTGTGGGAGCGCCAGAGGAGGAACAGCAGCTCCAAATACTCTCAAATAGGATAATTCCTCTTCCACATACCAGTCTACGCTATGGCTCAGATTCGCAGCCATGCTATCCGAGATGCAGGGTGGAAAAATACCAAAAATGGTGACATGCAGGGGCACCATCACCCAATTAAAAATCTCATAAATAAACTCACTTGCATTATTTTCCCACAGCTTATCGTGGTACTCATCCACAGTTTTATTTTCGGATGGAATCCAAGCCCAATTCATTAAAGGAAAAGGTGTCATGGAGCATATCGCGTCCATGACATACGCAGACATGAAAAATCTGGATGGTCTCCCTGCTTCCTTTTTTTCTCGGTACTCGGTGATCCTGTTGAACAAACTATCAAAGAGAATATTTGCCCAATTGAATGAAGAACCTTCTGCTACCCGATAGATGAGAGGCACCCACTGGACTTGAAAATGCACGGTATCCTCCCATCCGAAAAGACAACAAGTCATCATCGCCACATACATGTAATTTGGCTCCAACGAAGAAATCGAATACACACCCTTGTCGTTTATTCTGAATGTCGCGGAACGTGACACCCAGTCTTTTATCAAGCCTGGCAAGGTTCTATCAAATTCTACGCATTCCTTGTTTTTGAATTCCTCCAAGAATTCTTTGCCATATGTATATTCGAAAGTCGCGGGGAGTTTATACATGGACCGGATATGCTCAGGTATGAAAGTACCGACCGTGTTCCCTTGGTCATTTATAATGGTTCTAGTGATTAAATCAACGTGATCCAATGCCCATCGGATCATATCGTAGTATGGGAGAAACCGAGGTTTGGTTGCAACCAGGTGCATTCCCGACTGAACAATAGTCTTGTACTTGGTGTTCAGGTCATCCTTCACAATATCATAGTTATAGTCATCAGAGTCTGAACAGTTTACTAACTCAGATTTCAGGATATCTGAAATAGTCGACTAGGTGGATACTGAGCCGCTCGACCGGGGCAAAGTGTGTGAGACGTTGTCCGGACCTTGTGCCACAATCTTGACGTTTGCTTTTGCCGCTCTCCTTGGTGCCATAGTTGAAGCTTGTTGTCTTGCTCTTTTGCAGTAGACCTGTGTATACATGCGGGGATAAGTTTTCTCGAAGAAAAGTGAGTTCTATGCGCTAAGAGAAATGTTTATAGCACAGAACGAAACTTTCGTATATATTCGAAAAATACTGTACCCTATGAAACAAGTCTGTCAAATCGCGAATTAAAACCAAATTAAATGTATAAATCCGATTTTATTTGTTCGTGGATTTACCCTAAATCCTCATTAATGCCATCAATGTTTGGTGGCTTTGACAGGCCACCGGATCATGGAGAGTAAGTAAATCCCTTGTAAAGTGTGCCAACCTTGATGCGCGGGACGTACCTCATTTTAAAATTATTTTTCTAAAATTTCAAATCTTAATGACTTAGAGATTTCCTTGCTTTTCGTCATCTCATGAATTTCTCTTTAACGTTTTGACTTTACAACTCCCGAGACTGCGAGTTCCGATCTTAGCATTAATTAACAATAATCGTGATGTAGTGGATCCTTAATGATATAATTAACTTAATCGCCAGATCGTGACTCGAGGATTCGAAGACAAGTTTTTTAGGAGAATGATATGCTGAGTTGCGATATCGCGATGCGGCGATAATTAGGCTCAAATTAAGAGAAGGAAATATTAAATTAGGAGACTAACTAATCTCGCTATATTTATGTCGCAACTTCGCGAATCGGAGTTTTGGATACCTTAACTTTATGAAAGAAAATGCCGAGCGGCGATATACCGAGAACCAAAGATTAACCGTGGTTAGTCTTTTTACTTTTAGTTATTACCCAAGGTTTTCTCAAATGTTATCGCGTCCTCGGCTATCGGGGGTGTAAGAACAAAAACTTGTTCTCGACGAATGTCGAGGCGCGAAATACCGACAATGCCTAATCAAGGGTTAAAAGGTTTACCATAGTCAATGCCTTGGGTGAAAATTTTGAAGGAACGAGTTCGCAGTTTCGCGACTCGGGACTTGTGAATTCAAACATTTAAAGCGCCCGACTGGCAACATCCCAAAATGAAACAAGAGAGCAACATTCTTGCAAAAAAACGAACCTTTATTGAAAGCGAAAACGCATTGCTATTCATGCGACAAGATTTGAAAGTTTTATGATGTTCGGAAAGAGAGGAAAAACAACTTTAGGTTTCAAGTATCAAACTTTGAAAATTCGCACGGGGTGAAAGAACAAGGGCGGCTCCAACATAGGCTCCAACTAGGGATCCCGCTTCCCTGTGAGGCGGGAAGAACAGTAGACCAGGTGCCAAAATTGGGTAAATGGAGTCATAGGCTACAATCGAGGGAAAAATCCAAGGAAAAAGATAGAAAAAGGGAGAAAGAAGCTTTCGCTTGATAACCGAGAAGCTTTTCGAACTCAGATGCTTTTTCGAACATAGCTGAAGTCACCTTCGCAATTTTCTCTTTCTCGCTACTAAGTTTGGGGAGCGCTTTAAGACGGTCGTAACGATCCTAGGATATTCAACAGGTCTTATTATTCTCAGCTTGCATCAAAAGAATGATATATTATATAATCTAAAATAGGGAAGTCCCGTCTGAATTTGAGGAAATGATCAAGTTTTCAGAAAGTGTTGATTACTGGAGTATATTGATGTTTACGTATAACAGCCTTACAGATCTCCCAGACATTGCTTCACTGCCAGCGAGCCTATTCAGTACCCCGGTGAAGTTGTCTGACCCTTTTCTACTGAATTTCTTTTCACCACTTTGGAAAAATTTATGCGTTTAAACGCTAAGACGAGGGCAATCATTTCTGAATTTCCTTTCATCGTCTTAATGGAATAGGTGGGGGCAATCATTTCTGAATTTCCTTTCACCACCTGTCTTAATATTTTACCTTTAAAACACAAAGATGGGAGCAATCAGTTTATATCAGGGCTGAGATATGTAAAATATTTTTTATCAGAGGTCTGTCAACTTATTTTGATTACTCGGTATCAACCTTCCTTTGACCCTTACAAGACCTTTAGTTCATAGGGAGACAGGGGAGAAAGAATAAAATTTTGAGGGACATCCTGTTTAAGCAAGCTTTGATTTTTTCGACGCTGTTGAAAACCTAGAAAGGTCAGGATCACTATAAATGTTCCTTAGCTTAGCAGAAGATCAAGTAGTTGTGAGGACCAGCTTTCTTATTAAGATACGTTCCAAAATCTCCAAGGTTTAAAACGAAAAAACTTCAACTCCCATTCAAAGACTCAGGAAGATAGTGACTTGCTAGAATCAAGCCCAAATATAGACAGAAGACAAGGTAGCAATTTAATGGCCTAAAAAAAAAAAGGTCACAACAATTTGGGATGGGTTTTCAGATACTTCTAGGAATAAAAATTATGACCAACCATTTTGGATTTAACATATTTATTCAAATTTTAGTTTGAAGATCAAGGCCAAAAATAATCCTGTTATCTAACCCTTTATATTGCAATTTGAACAATATTACTTTAGATCACTAAAAACAGCCTTTCATGGTCTGAGTATTGAGAAGACTCACCTCTGTCTTCCTTTTTCAATTTCTTTGGGGGATTATGAACTATCTTATGTATTACCTGTTTTATGCCGCCCTATTTCCAACACTGATATGCACCTTATGTCTCTGAGCTAATTTCGTCTAAGTCTAGGCTTGTTTGGGGCTGGAATCCTGCAAAAATAAACACAAACCTGACTAAAAAATGCGCTGAAATTTTTAGGAATAAAAACCAAAAATTGAAGATAAATATCAGAACAAAAACGTAAATATGTACCAAAATTCATAAAAAAAATTATTTATTTACAAATATATACATATACAATTTATTTATTTTTGTTTGATTTTCCTTTCTACCCAACCACCATCACGTCATATAGTGCTTTAGATATCGCCCGTTGACAGGGGCGCTTAGAATCTCTCCATCAATGTTTTCCAGAATAAAGGAATTCTTTCCTTTTGGAGCCCAAACCATGAATGGTCCATACCAAAGGTGGTCAAATTTGCCATGTTTTGTGGCTTCTTCCCTTCTCGCATCCCATCTTAACACTAAGTCACCTGGGAGGAACTCTCTGTCCTTCACCTTAAGTTCGAACAATGCTTTCATATCGTCTTGGTATTTTTGTACTTTCTCGTCAACCTCCATTCTAAATTGTTGAACCTCAATGAGTTGGTTAATTCTTCTAGTCACATGATTGGGTTCTTCATTTTGATCCTGCCATAATTTCATCACTGGCAACGCTAAGTTTATGGGCAGAACCGCCTCTGTCCCATATACCATATGAAATGGCGAAATGCCGATAAATCTTTTAGTGCTGATGCAGTTTGCCCATAATGCGTGTTTCAAATGTACATGCCAGGATCTCTTGTTTTCGTTCAGTACCTTTTTGATCACATTTACCAGGCTCTTATTTGACGATTCAGCCAGCCCATTTCCCTGAGGGTAATAAGCAGTGGAATGGCCGAGAAAAATACTGTACTTCTGGAAGAAATCGATCATAGCCATAGATTTGAAAGCCTGGGCGTTGTCAGTAACAATCTTCCGGGGACACCCAAATCTCGACAAGATGTTATCTTCCAAGAAATCAATCACCACCGAATATGTTGCTCTTTTAGTTGGAATTGCTTCTACCCACTTTGTAAAATAATCTGTGGTTGTTAGGATCCACTTATGTTGAGCACTGGAATGTGGGTTGATTTCCCCTATGAAGTCTAATCCCCATTGTTGAAACGGGGCTTCGGTTTTGACTGGAACGAGTGGTAATGCAGGGAGTTTCTGCTTGCCAGCGAATATTTGACATGAGTAACAGGCACGTACTTTGGCATTGATGTCCAAGAATAGTTTCGGCCAATAGTATCCGGCCCTCAAGATCTTATAGGCCGTGGCTCTCCATGCATGATTCCCACCACAAATTCCTTCATGAAATTCTTCTATAACTCACGGAGTTTCCGACTCAACCAGACAGACCAGTAAGAACCCAAGTGGATCCTTCCAGTATAGTTGATTCTCTGAGATGAAATACTTTACAGCATGGAGTTTTAAAGTTCTGTATTTCGTTGGTGTTAGTCCATCTGGACATTTCAGGTTTAATAAATAGAAAACTATATCTTTATACCAGCTTGATGACATGAATTTTTCCTCAATCTTGTTTGGATACGTCTGGTCATCCAGCTCTTGCAAATGTGTGTCTTCACCTTCACCTTGTAGGCAATTGATGTCAAGAGCTCTTAGGTTCGATTCGGCCAAAAGTTTGGCCAGACCCTTTCCCTTTATCAACTTAGTAGGCTTGATTTCCAGATCGAATTCTTGTATCTTAGCGAGCCAGCGCCCTCGTTTTCCATCGTTGTCTGGCTATACCAATATATCTTTTACAGCACTGGTTGGTACATACGCGATAATTTTTGAATGTAGAACGTAATTTCTAAACGCCTTTAGCGCTTTCACCATTGCGTACGCCTGTTTTTCCATTATATCATATTTTAGTTCAGCGTCTCTAAGGCTCTTGCTAAAAAACGCGATCGGGTGCTCAAAACCTTCATCATCTTTTTGCAGTAATACCGCGACGATAGTATGTTGAGAAGCAAATGAGAAGATGAGGAAATCCTTCAGGTAATCTGGGCTTGTTAACACAGGTGCCTCGCTGATGACTTTTTTAATATGATCGAAAGATGCTTTAGCCTCGACGGTCCAATTTACCCTGCTATCTTTCTTCAGCATTCCCGTGATCAATTTTACAATCTCAGCGAAATTTGGTATAAACCTCCGTAAAAAATTTATTGTACCCAAGAAAGCTTGGATTTCTTTAACGTTTCTAGGAATACTAATAGTTTGTATTGCTTCAACTCTCTTAGGATCAATCTTGATTCCATCTTTGAATACGATATGCCCTAGAAGTTTACCTTCCTGCATGGCGAAATGTGATTTCTTTGGGTTCAAAGATAGGCCATACCTGCGGCATTTTTCGAAAGTCTGTTTTAAATGGATCAGATGTTCTTCATCGGTTTTAGAGAAAATTGTTAAATCGTCGAGGTAGATTACTATGAACTTATCTCTTTCTCCAATGAAAGCGATGTCCACGGTGCACTGGAAGGTAGCCCCTGCATTCCTTAAACCAAAAGGCATTTTATCATACATGAATGTGCCCCATGGCGTGGTAAAAGTGGTCTTTTCTCTATCTTGCTCGTTCATGGCTATTTGGTTGTAACTAGAAAATCCATCTATCATAGACATCCGATTTTCCCCAACTACCCTTTCAAGGACGTGGTCCATTTTAGGAAGCGGATAATTATCTTTAAGAGAGGACCTGTTCAAGTTCCGGAAATCTACACACAGTCTGATTTCTCCGTTCTTTTTTCTGACAGGGACCAAATTTGCTATCCAGTCTGAGTATCTTAGAGGTACAATTATCTTTGCGTCTAAAAGCTTCTTGACTTCCTTTTCAATAACAGGCAACAAAATGGAGTTAAACTGCCTGAGCTTCTGCCTAAAAGGCTTGACTCCGGGTTTCAAAGGTATCTTGTGTTCAATTATAGAAGTATCGTATGTTCAAAGCTCATCATAGGACCAGGCGAAAACATCTTTATACTGTCTAAGTAAGTCTATATACTGGTCCTTTACCTTAGGAGGGAGAAATTTAGATATCTTTACCACCCTGGAATCTTTCTCAGTTCCTATATTGCAATCCTCCACTTCTTCTGGTTGGGGCTGCAAAGTAGACTTCAAAGGTATGTCGTTCTGATTGAAAAGTCTTTCTAAAGGAATTAAGCCTTTCGGGATTTGGTTATTTTTGAGAACCAACATGCGGTGATCCGCTATTTTTTCTCAGAAGGCTTCAGGATTTTCATCTTCTTGCATGACCCAAGTCGGGTCGTTTTGGTTTTCTTGATCTGGATGGGTCTCAGAGAACTCGCCTATTGCTATAAGAAATTTATGAATTTGTTCATCATCCTCGAAAACCTGCCAGTGTCGGACATTGTCTGGTATAGAGGGTTTATATCTGATTTCAATATGATATTTCAGTTTAACATTCGTGGGAGGGGAAAAGGTTGAGGCTGCCTTAGCCAATGCGTCAGCATGCAAATTTTTTGTGCGAGGAATAGAATGAATTTTTATAGATGAGAAAAAATTCTCCATCAAATCCCAAGCACAATTTCTGTATGTTCTTAGTCTGGGATGCTTGGCTTGGTATTGTCGGTTTACTTTTTTTACTATTAATTCAGTGTCACCGTAAACCTCCAGATTTTTTATGTTTAACCTCTTGGTCACTTCTAAACCTAAGATCAATGCTTCATACTCGCATACGTTGTTGGTGTAATCTATGTCCCACTGTAAGCGATATGAGAAAGGAACGGTAAACTTACCCTCAGGTGCTATCAAAAGTATACTAGCGCCAGCTCCTTCAGAAGATGAAGCGCCATCGAAATACATCTTCCAGAGACCATTTTTGCATAGTTCTTCCGTCAAGGGGTTAAACTCTTCAAGCTTTATGTCAAGTTCTTCTGGATATCCATTTAAACCATCATCGAGTGATAATATGAAATTTCCCAGATCTTGGTCTGCGACATAAATGGGAAAATTATTTGGATTCTGGGGATCACTGACAGTATATGCCAATCTTGTTTCTTTGTACAATCGAGTAAACTGACCGCCGAATACAGGAATTGTGGCATATGACATGTCCAATTGTAGAGAACCTCCCAACTTGGCTCCCCATGATCTGGATAACAACATACCATATTTGGGGGGAATATCTGCAATAACCACATCCATCAAAACACTCTTGACTGGGACCTGAGCCAAGGTGACAACCAGATCTTTTATCATTCCCATACATTTAACCTTTCTTGAATCGAAAGAGTATAGATATCCATAGGGTCTAGTGATCTAGAGGCCTAGCCTCTCCATTATCATTTTGGGCATAACATTATGTGAAGCCCCGGAGTCTAACATGCAATTATGTAGTAGTTGGTCATGTATGTTCAGGGTGATATAGAAAGGAGCGACGTTGTCTTTGGATCCCTCAAAATGGGGACCAAAGGTGATGTTAGGTCTGTCATCTTCCAGGTTGATAACATCAGAGTGACTTTCAGGCTCATAGACACCCATCACTTTGGCAATTTGCTTACGATAAGCTGGATTTTTTGCTAATTCTACCAAAGGAATTGGTATCTTAATCTTATTTAATTCATTTTCAAAATTGTAAGATGTGTTGGTCTTGTCCGCTTCTTTGACTAAGGCTTCCAGGTATTTTTCTTCCGACTTGTTTGTCTGGACCACTTTATCTTTCGTGGCCTTAGTTGCAGATGCGACTTTGTCTGTTGGTCCTGTTCCTTCTGTTTGGGTTTCAGCCTTTTTCATCTCAGACTCCTGAGTCTGTGCTATCTTGACTTTATTACTGGGTAGTGATGTCTCTTCCAAAGGAGGTTGATGAGGCTGATCCCTTGGCAGTATTTTTATAGGTTGGTTAGTTGTGGTGGGCTTATTTTTCGATCTCAGATTGTATCTAGGTTGAAAATTAGCCGCTATCATCTCTGTTTCTAGTTGAGATACGCAACGGTCAATATGACCACCTTCTTTTTCTTCATTAGACGGTTGAGGAATATTTAAGGATGTTTCATAGTCTTCCCTAGTCAGAAATGGCTGCGAACAATCGTCACCGAAATATGCAACTTCATCCTCCGGGTCTTCAAAATCTTGGAGATCACTTGTTCCTATAAAATTTTTGTTTTTTAGTGGAGCTTGTATTTTTTGATCTTCATTATTTATTTGCCTCTGTTGATTTTGGATATTTGGGTTTCTCCTGAAGTCCTTTTTGTTAGAAGAATCAGCTTTAGCCTGATCTAACTCCATCCTAGAGATTTTGTTAGACAGATCTTTAATTATTCGGGCCATATCATCTACTCTGTCGTCAGTGTATCTATTCGACCCAGAAGGACCAGCCGGTTCCCTATAGCGTCTATTATCACGGTTGATTGTTTCTATTTTTGCCTTCATCTTGCCTGAAGCCATCATATTGGATTCTATCTCGATTGCATCGTCTTGCATTCTATTCAATGTAGCTCCTCTTCTTTCTCGCAAAAGTAACGCAAACTCGGGTTCAAAAGCTCCTGCAAAAGTTACTTTGGCTGAGGGTTCAGAAGGTTTAACAGCCGCTGGAATTTTATTATAAAGTTTGTTAAATCTCAAAATGAATTCCATAACGGTTTCCGAGTTCTTTTTCTTCAAGGACCCAAATTCGGTAAGGTAATACAGGTGATCTTTTCACTCTCCCCATTGTCTGAGGAAAGCATCTTCCAATTCATTATACGTTCGAATAGAGGCTACAGGTAGGCTCCGAAACCATGTTCGGACCTGTCCTTCGAAAGTCTGGACGAGTAATCTCGAATAGACATCCTCGTGCACAATACCGCATATGTCTGCGAACTGGTCAAAGAAGTTTATGTGCTCGGCTGCGGTTAAATCTCCCTCCCCAGTGAATTTAGGGAGATTTTTTATGTAATTGTCAGGTAAGTCGTGGAGGGGAACGGGTAAAACCAGAGGAGCGTACCTTGCTGCAACTTTTGCAAATACTCTGGGAGGTGGGACATTATGTCCTCCCCCTCCTCCTCCAACGCCTGCCATCGACTTGGGAGTAGGAAAGGAGGGTGTAACACACTTTTTTGAATCAGGTGGAAATGGGAAGTTTTGTCGAAGAAAAGTTGGTGTGTTAAATGACGATGATCTTTCCAAAGGGCCTTTACCCTTGTTTATAGATTGGAAAGTTAGATGCGGCTCACTCCCAATTTCAGAGTAGTTCGCTTATGGATCTTTGGTATCAGACAGAGGGCTACCAGAAGGAGTAGGTTCTGAAGCCGATTTAGTCTTTAGAAGTGGATTTTTGGGCTTATTAACTGAAGCGGTTGCCTCAGACGAGCCTCTCGCTTTTAAAAAAATTTCAGGATTATTAACAGGGGTAATCAACTTGCTATCCGGGTTCTGTCTGGTATGTATTCTACCAGACGCCATTTTGTGTTTCAGTGGAGTCACCAAGTGAAAGATTTAAACAAGCCTTATTGTGGTGTGCACTCTATGTTCACTATCAAAGAGTAACACTATTCAACGAAATTGTTTGTCGTTTTCCCAGGGAAAAGATTTCGTAACTTCATTCCCCGGCAACGGCACTAGAAAGATGTTGTTCCTGAGTCTGTACTAAGGCTTAGAGTACAGTGTCAAGGCATCCGAAGGTAAGTAAAGGTGTATACGAAGATAAGTTACCTTCTGTATAGGAAACTAATGAAGGCTTCTACGTTCTCGACGTCTAGCTTCCAACTACTCTTGAGCAGTTATGTCTCGTTCAATGGCTGCCCATGAACGTTCAAGTTCTTCCCGAGTGTTAGCAGTTATAAGTATTGTATCGAAAAGACTTAAAGCGATATGATTTTGATTAGAAAGTCCAGGTTGGATATTCGGTTGAATAGCTATAGGGACAGTCATTGAGAAAACATCACCAGTAAGGATGGATTTAACGAGAGGTTTCGACGCTGTTCAATTGGGTTAAGTGAAGAGAAACTCTCGCACGAGGAATGAAATAAAAAACAAAACAGAAGGCCCTTTCCCGTAACTGTGTTATTTTTATAAAAAGATACAAGATGAGAGAAAAATGTTTAACAGTGAATAACACAAGATTCTAGTGAACAGAAAACTCGCATATACATAACAGAAGAAACTAACACATACATAATTGATATAATGTAAATATATGATTCTGTAAATGTAAATTGGTCTTACACCCGCTGAAGCTGGTGTAGAGGAAAGACAAGAGACAATTACAGAAAGACAAAACCTCTTTCACTATAGTAGTGGTAGTACTAAATTATAGTGACATACATCAATTATGTAGAGAAAAATGAAAAGAAACAATAAAACACAACGAAACAAACTTGCAACACAGTCGTGATGGAATTAGGAATCTCCAAATTTTTCTTGTATTAACTTCCTTCATGCGAGAAAACTCTATTACAATTGATACCCCAAAGAGTCCAGCCTCTCTGTCTCTTCCTTTTGTGATGTATTTATACAAATTTCGCCTCTCGGTTCAGAAGAGCCAAATTACTCCATCTGTCCGAATCTGTTTTCAAAAAAGGTGCCAGATGCTTGTTTTTCCTTACATTTCAATATATATGATACACTTGTCTAAAAATTGAAATACAATCTGTGAAGTTTTTACATTGACAGCTGGGGGGAACGAAATAACTCCATTTCACCTATTCTATTTTCAAGAAGAGCCAGATGCTTGTCCTCGCATGGATGCAGTGTACATGATACACTTGTCTATAAAATGGGTCACAAGCTGCGAAGGCTCGGCTTGACAACTGGCTTCGGCAAAATAACACTCTCGGGCCAGCTGTGGAAGTTTATCATCTATTTGTATATTGACGAGTTCAAGAGCGCCGAGTTGTGCACTAGACTGAATCAAATGCTTGTCGATTTGAGCCGGGTCTACCCTGTTCATCCCGGAGATTTCTGCTGAATTCCTCTCATTTTTCTCCTTTATGTCGAGATAAATCCGATCTGTATTTATCTGTCTCAGCGCCTCTGCGTCACTCCCAATCACCATTCCTAATTTCTCACCATTCATGACATTACAGACTTCTGCTAATGAATTTGTCACTTTTTGAGCCTGCTCTTTGCTCGAAGCAATAATCTGTTCCCAATTCTTTAACAAGATGTTGCCCCTAGTCTGTTCGGCAATGGTGAGCCCAGGTGGCCCTGAAAACCTATTGTTAGTCGCTATAACTACTTCTTGAAAAGCAATCCGAGCGGCTTCTGCGTTTCTCTCTTTGTTAAGCAGATTCTCAGAGATTCGATGTATTAACAAGCAGTTTTCTCGAATCTCCCCTACTTTGTTGAGCAGGCTCTGTTGAGCAGAGGAAATCCTGCCCCGAATATCAATTGCTCGGATTTTGACGATATCAATGTCAATTTCTCTGCTTTCTGCGACCTCCAGTTGAGCTTGCAGTTGTGTAATCGTATCTCTCTGCTGGCCTGATTGCTCCCAACCATCTCGGATCGTAGAATTCGCTTGTTCCAGCTTGGTTTTAAGTACTTGGATTTCTTGCTTATCGCCTAATCGGGCCAGCTCCATTTCTCGGCTCTCTTGACTCTTGGCGTTTTCTTCCACCGAAGCCACCCTGGCTTCTAAGGTCCTGATCAGACGATTTTTTGTTTTGAGCTGCTTCTTTAACATTTCGACCGAGAATTGATTTGTCGTTGCGTACGCTCCTAGCGTTCCTGCAATTTCTGTGGCAAATTCATCTTTCTTTTTATTCATCCCATCAGTCATTACTTTGAACCTTTTAGCAGTAGACTCTCCCTCTTGATAAAATTCTCGCTTCACCACGGCTTTCCTCTTTTTGTCAAAGAAGAATTCATTAGGAGGCAGTTCTTCTGCCCTTATAGGCCTCAATTCTTCACCAAATATCCATCCTTCGCTAATGCTTGCTTGTGCTGAATGCAAGGGTGTGACAGAGGCGATGGGTTGCCCGATTTTCTTCGGAGCTTTCCCTGGTGTGCTGAGTGGACTTTGCTTTTTCGGTGGGTTAGGGGTCCTCGTTCCTGCCTCTGGATTCTGACTTTCTGGTGGACCTGTATCTTTTATTTCCCCCTCCGGATTAGGTTCCTTGGGAGGACCAGCAGTTTTCTCTCCTGTTTTGGGATTTCCTTCCTGTTCTGGATTCTTCTCCTGCTCAGGAGTCTTCTCCCTTTCGGGCTCTTTCTTCGTTTTGGGATCCTTCTCCTGCTCCGGATTCTTCCCCTTCTCCCCTTCCTGACGTTTTTCAGGGTTAGAGGTTTTCCCTCCAGAACTTTTGTCTTCTTTTCCTTTATCTTTGGAAAGTCCCAGGCCTCCCAGCACCACGGGGAGACATCGTTTCCTATTCCCCTGAAATTTTAAGACAGAATCCCTGTCTTCGGCCGCTAGGGATTTGATTCGGAATTGTACTTCCGGATAGGATCTGGCCCCTCGGAAAACATCATCCGAGGGTGATTCTTCGTGTTCGAACCTCTTTAATCCACAATTTCCTAAATGAGTACTTACGATCCTCTGTGGATCATGCCTTTTATATTCAATATAGGCCAAATTTAAGCCTTCTAAGGCTGCAGCTTCAGCCTTAGCATGTCCAAAATCTAACAAGGAATAGGAATTAAGCCAGATAGGAAAAGACGGCCATACCTTCTTTGCTGATGCTTTTAATTCTTTGCTCACGTCGGCGATCACTGTTTGGCGAGCGATCTCGCGACATGCCAGTTTGTCGGGGATAAATTGTGGGAGCGCCAGAGGAGGAACAACAGCTCTGAATACTCTCAAATAGGAGAATTCCTCTTCCACATACCAGTCTGCGATATGGCTCAGATTCGCAACCATGCTATCCGAGATGCGGGGTGGCAAAAGACCAAAAATGGTGACATGCAGGGGCACCATCACCTAATTAAAAATCTCATAAATAAACTCACTTGCATTATTTTCCCACAGCTTATCGTGGTACTCATGCACAGTTTTATTTTCGGATGGACTCCAAGCCCAATTCATTAAAGGAAAATGTGTCATGGAGCATATCGCGTCCATGACATACGCGGACATGAAAAATTCGGATGGTCTCCCTGCTTCCTTTTTTTCTCGGTACTCGGTGATCCTGTTGAACAAACTATCAGAGACCATCTTTGCCCAATTGAATGAAGAACCTTCTGCTACCCGATAGATGAGAGGTACCCACTGGACTTGAAAATGCGCGGTATCCTCCCATCCGAAAAGCTGACAAGTCATCATCGCCACATACATGTAATTTGGCTCCAACGAAGAAATCGAATACACACCCTTTTCGTTTACTTTGAATGTCGCGGAACACGACACCCAGTCTTTTATCAAGCCTGGCAAGGTTCTATCAAATTCTATGCATTCCTTGTTTTTGAATTCCTCCAGGAATTCTTTGCCATATGTATATTCGAAAGTCGCGGAGAGTTTATACATGGACCGGATATGCTCAGGTCTGAAAGTACCGACCGTGTTCCCTTGGTCATTTATAATGGTTCTGGTGATTAAATCGACGTGATCCAATGCCCATCGGATCATATCGTAGTATGGGAGCAACCGAGGTCTGGTTGCAACCAGGTGCATTCCCGACTGAACAATAGTCTTGTACCTGGTGTTCAGGTCATCCTTCACAATATCATAGTTATAGTCATCAGAGTCTGAACAGTTTACTAACTTGGATTTCAGGATATCTGAAATAGTCGACCAGGTGGATACTGAGCTGCTCGACCGGGGCGAAGTGTCTGAGACGTTGTCCGGACCTTGTGCCGCAATCTCGATGTTTGCTTTTGCCGCTCTCCTTGGTGCCATAGCTGAAGCTTGTTGTCTTGCTCTTCTGCAGTAGACCTGTGTATACATGCAGGGATAAGTTTTCTCGGAGAAAAGTGAGTTCTATGCGCTAAGAGAAATGTTTATAGCACAGAACGAAACTTTCATATATATTCGAAAAATACTGTACCCTATGAAACAAGTCTGTCAAATCGCGAATTAAAACCAAATTAAATGTATAAATCCGATTTTATTTGTTCGTGGATTTACCCTAAATCCTCATTAATGCCATCAATGTTTGGTGGCTTTGACAGGCCACCGGATCATGGAGAGTAAGTAAATCCCTTGTAAAGTGTGCCAACCTTGATGCGCGGGACGTACCTCATTTTAAAATTATTTTTCTAAAATTTCAAATCTTAATGACTTAGAGATTTCCTCGCTTTTCGTCATCTCGTGAATTTCTCTTTAACGTTTTGACTTTACAACTCGCGAGACTGCGAGTTCCGATCTTAGCATTAATTAACAATAATCGTGATGTAGCGGATCCTTAATGATATAATTAACTTAATCGCCAGATCATGACTCGGGGATTTGAAGACAAGTTTTTTAGGAGAATGATATGTCGAGTCGCGATATCGCGATGCGGCGATAATTAGGCTCAAATTAAGAGAAGGAAATCTTAAATTAGGAGACTAACTAATCTCACTATATTTATGTTGCAACTTCGCGAATCGAAGTTTTGGATACCTTAACTTTATGAAATAAAATGCCGAGCGGCGATATACCGAGAACCAAAGATTAACCGTGTTTAGTCTTTTTACTTTTAGTTATTACCCAAGGTTTTCTCAAAAGATATCGCGTCCTCGGCTATTGGGGGTGTAAGAAAAAAAACTTGTTCTCGACGAATGCCGAGGCGCGAAATACCAACAATGCCTAATCAAGGGTTAAAAGGTTTACCATAGTCAATGCCTTGGGTGAAAAATTTGAAGGAACGAGTTCGCAGTTTCGCAACTCGGGACTTGTGAATTCAAACATTTAAAGCACCCGACTGGTGACATCCCAAAATGAAACAAGAGAGCAACATTCTTGCGAAAAAAAGAACCTTTATTGAAAGCGAAAACGCATTGCTATTCATGCGACAAGATTTGAAAGTTTTATGATGTTCGGAAAGAGAGGAAAAACAACTTTAGGTTTCAAGTATCAAACTTTGAAAATTCGCGCGAGGTGAAAGAACAAGGGCGGCTCCAACAGGGAGAATGGACGGTCGAAATTCTCCGTGGAGAATTCACGAAATCCCGCGAGTCGTCAGATATCATAGAGGAGAAAGGAGGTTACGGTGGTCGTTTTCTGCAAGCAGAAGCTCAAGAGAGAGAGAGCTGTAGATTCACACCAACAAGGACCGTTGGATTTACTCGCGAAATTCCATTTTGGGGTTTCATGAGCAGGAGAACTGAAGGCCTTGTAGCAAGATTCACGAAGTCGCAAAAGGTGAGGTAGCGAAGTGGAAAGTGAATCAGAGCCGTCCATTCGGGGAGAACAGGTGGCAGAGATCTAGAGATCTCGCGAATTCGAAGGTTCACGAGGTGAGAGCCAAAGGGTTGGGTACTCTAGGTTGTGAAAGGTGAAGTCCCGAAGGGGAAAAGAAACATGTGTGTGGGGCCATCTATTGGTGACATGTATCGGGATTCAACATTTCGGCATTTCAGAGGATAGAAGGTTGAGACTTCTATCCCAAAAGCCCTGAAATCACGAGTTGCAATAAGGTTGCTGACGAGTTCAGGATCTCGGCACTTCGGATGTCGGGGATACCAAGGAGGCATCGCTTGAGGAGCAAAATTGCGAAGTGCGAATATAGCACGGGGGACACATGGCAGAATCGTGAGGTGGGCCTGTGGAAGAGACAGGTGGACACGTGTCGTCTTTTGAAAGAAGTCAACACCCCATTGACCTTTCGTGTCTCGGGGATTCACGAGACAAGAGCCAAGAGTTCGACATCGAAACTCACAAGATTGCGAGTCGCAAAAAGGACCTGTGGAGAAGCATCATTTTGTTTTTGTTGGATTCCCCGAAGAGGAATCGAAGAGTCAATCCGACTCAAGGGCAGAAAGTAGAGAGATCCTGTAGCGGACAGTCAACCCGAGGGCCGATAGGGTCAGCGTCTACGTCAGATACCCTGTGCTCCCTTTCCCAATGGTCTAATATATAACTTCTCTCTTTTGGAGAATGAGGAAATAAAGGATCAAATTGATGAGCCCATTCACAAGGGCCACATTCGACCAAACTCCTCACCTTGTGGGAGCCCAATTGTGTTGGTGCAAAAGAAGGATGGAACATGGTGTCTCTGTATTGATTATAGAGCCCGAAATAAAATCATTGTCAATAACCGATACATGATCCCTCATATTGAAAATATTCTCGTGGTGTCTCTGTATTGATTATAGAGCCATAAATAAAATCATTGTCAATAATCGATACTTGATCCCTCATATTGAAAATATTCTTAATCAACTCAAGGGTGCCAAGTTGATCTTCAACAATATTGATCTGAAGTTGGGCTATCACCAAGTTCTGATATAATCAATTGATGTATGGGAGACAACCTTTGAATATAAAGAAGGCCTCTTTGAGTAGTTGGTCAAGCCTTTTGTCTTGAATAATGCTCCAATGACATTCATCGAGATGATGGATGATATCTTGTGTCCATTCACAAACTCTTATGTGGTTTTCTATTTGGATTACATACCCATCTTTAGTTGGATCTAGGAAGAGCACTTGCAACACATTTAGAAAGTCCTGAGCACCCTGTAACAACACACGTTATACACAAACTTGGAGAAATTATCATTTTGCATGCAAATAATCCATTACTTAGGATACACTGTGGATGAAAATGGTGTTCATGTGGATCCAACCAAGATCCAAGTCATTTTTCATTGACCAGTCCCAAAGACTCTAACAAAGCACCGTAGCTTCTTGGTCCTTGCCAACTTTTACCACAAGCTCGCCATGGGTTTCACTCATATATCTCATCCCTTAAGTCAAGTTACCAAGGAGGGAGCTAAATCCAATTTTTCTTGGAATGAATCATAGCACAAATCATTGTAGGATCTAAAACTCCACTTCTATTTTGCACTAGCCCTCATATTTACATATCTACAACAACTATTCGAGATCGAGATATATGCCTCTAACTGTGCTATTGGTGTTGTCCTCACTCAATAGGGACATCTAGTTTCCTATCATAGTGAAACACTTTCTAATGTTGTTTGCAGGTATCCCACCTATGACAAAGAGATATACTCCATTGTGTAGGCATGTCAAAAGTGGAAGCATTACATTTTGGGCAAGGAAACGATCATCCACACTTATCACAAGCCTTTGCAATTCATGTAGACACAAGAAAATATACAAAATAACCACCATTAGAAATGGTCCACATACCTATAATAATTCCACATGAATATTAGATACAAGAAGGGAAGCCCCAATTATGTTGTTGATTGCCACAGTTGACCCCAAGTTGTGTCCCTCACCATATTTCTTAATCTTGTGGGCATGAGACCTCTAGGTAGCCACAATTATACAACGGTGACTCTAACTTCGCTACTACTTATCAAACCCTGAGTGTCAAGAAACAAGTTCTGGATTCCCACCTCTAGGATGCACTCTTATGCAATTTTTGCCATCTTTGTGTTCCTTCAAGTGAGCATGAAAAGATAATTTGGGAGGCACATTATAGTCAGTTGGTAGGGCACTTCAAGGTGGAGAAGACAATAGCAATACTTTGAAATCATTTCTACTAACTTTGCTACTACTTATCAAACCACGAGTCTCAAGAAACAAGTTTTGGATTTCCACCTCTAGGATGCACTCTTGTGAAATTTTTGTCATCTTTGTGTTCCTTCAAGTGAGCATGCAAAGCTAAATTGGGAGGCACTTTATAGTCAATTGGTAGGGCACTTCGAGGTGGAGAAGAAACTATCAATACATCGAAATCATTTCTACTAGTGCAAGATTCAACACAATGTCGACCAATACATCAGGTTGTGCAATGCATGTGCCATTTCTAAGCCGTCCATCAAGAATAAAGGGTTGCACACTCATCTCCCTACACCAAACAGGCCCTGAGAATCTGTCTCCATGGATTACATGTCAAGGTTTCCCTCCACCAAACATGGTCACGATTATGTTTTTGTGGTTATCAATCGATTATTTAAGATGACCGTTTTGACACCCTATAAAAGAGTATCACATATGAGGCCAATGCTAAACTCTTCTCAAAATTTATGATATATCATGTAACTAAATTCTTAAACTTATGATGACTTAAACAAATGTTTGATTTTATGCTTATGATTTAAAAGAATCCAAGTCACAAAAAAATTAATAAAAATCACATACTATAAAACAAACAAATTCTATCCAATGTAATTTTAATAGTCTAAAATGTTTTTTCAAAAAGTTTGAATGGAAAAATCATACATAATTTGTTAAGAGATTAGTAAGAGTATAAAATTATTAAAAAATTAACTAGACAAATAATTCAGAAAAATTCACATCTTACCCTATATATATATATATATATATATATATATATATATATATATATATATAATCTTTACCATGTAATAAAACAATAAATTATTCACATAAAAATTTAATTCACATAAGTAAACATCAAACATCATCTTATATCTTTAAAGTTTTATTATGATTTGTAAAACTTCGTTTTATATCTTTAAGTTTTTGTTATGATTTATTATCAAATACATATATTTTGCTTAATGAGTAATCTCTATTGAATAGAACATCATTACCATTACATATATATTTATTAAAATATTTATATTTATGATATATTTTAATAATGTGTTTTTAATAAATAATATTAAACAATGTTAGTGTTTAATATATATATATATATATATATATATATATATATATATATATATATATATATATATTACTTTTTTAACTTATTTTAGTTGTATATTTAATGATTTTGATTATGATTTGATTCATTTCTATTATGTATGGATTCTAAAAATAGAAAAGTTAGATTAGTCTATTAAGTAAACTACTGCTAATGTTTATTATACAATGTTTTTTTTCCAATAGAAAATTCGCTCAATTATATTAGTGAAAATACAATTTTTTTACATCTTCTTCACCACACAGATGATCATAGCACTACTAGTCCATAGACCATGCTCATAAACAAAATCACATACATCCCCAGAAAGTCACCAGAGATGATAACCAACACGTATGCTACAAAAAGAGATATAAAACATGGCTAAAAACCCAACAAAAACCAGAAGTCGCATGCCCCCAAAGGACCTCGAAGTGTTTACCCAACATTGCATGCCCCCAAAGGACCTCAAAGTGTTAACCAAAACATCGCATGCCCCTAGTGTGGACCTCAAAGATCTGGTCCAAAACCTCTTCTTTCCAAGGAGGAAGAGGTCAAGAGGGTCTAGAAAAATCGAAGAGAAAACAAAACACCCACCGCAACAAACCCCCAGAGCCACCACCACCACAAAAATCCGTCGTTAATCACCACCGCGCACCCGAAATCGAGCTCTCAAACACACAAAGGCTGACTGGACAAACAATGAAGCCTCACTAGTTCAGGCAGACGCAGGCTCAGGGGATCGTTCCCAAAACTCGGCCCCGAGCAGCCACCTCGGCCCCTAACAACCGCCTCAAGAAATCCATCACCAACCACTGAAAAATTGCGGGCCCATACTTGACGTCGTGACTCACCACACCGCAAAGCCCGTAGGGTTCCGATTCCTCTACCGCCATCCACTAACCCTCGAAACGCCCTTCTCCCGCCACTCCGTAGAGCCCGCTTGCCCTGGAAGGGTCTCACTCCCACGCTCACCCTTCACCATGGATGCCAACGATGCAGCTAGCAAAAACCTAACCGCAGAGCCGAAAAAATATGTTCTTTATACAATGCTTGTTTAGATTTCAATTATTATTATAATAATTCTCAAAATTCATGATACATTATATAACTAAATTATTAAACTTGTGATGAATTAAGCAAATGTTTGATTTTTATACCTATGATTATAGGTAATGTGTTAAGAAATTGATAAAAATATTAAAATATTAAAAAATTGATAAGACAAATAAAAAAACAACACACATAATCTTAATCATGTAATAAAACAATAAATTATTCACATCAAAGTTTAATTCACATAAGTAAACATCAAACATCATTTTATATCTTTAAAATTTTATTATAAAAAATTATTTACATAAAATTCTAATTCACATAAAGCCATCTTAAATCTTTAAAGTTTAATTCACATAAGTAAACATCAAAAGTCATCTTATATTTTTTAAGTTTGATTATGATGTGATGTAAACATCATCTTATATCTTTAAAGTTTTATTACGATTGGTTGTAAAACATCATCTTATATCTTTTTAAGTTTTACTATGATTTGTGGTAAAACGCATATCTTTGCTTAGTGATTATTTTTTATTAAATATAACATAAAATATTATTAAAGAATAAAAAATAATAAAATGTTGTATATGATAGAAATATTAAATTATTATTTTTAAATATTAAAGTATTAATATTTATTATATATTATTAAATATTTTTAATAAATAATATTAAACAAAATCATTGTTTAATAAAATATGATAATAATTAATTATCTCTCATATTTCACATAAATAATATCTTTAATGTTTTATAATGATTTATGATAAAATGCATGTATTTGCTTAATAGTAATCTTTATTGAATAAAGCATAAATAAATAATCTTTATTGAATAGAGCATAAATAAGTATTAAAGAACGCGGAATAGTGAAATATGAAAAAATAATAAATTGTTATTTTTAATGTTAAAATATTAATATTTATTATATATTATTACATATTTTAATAATGTGTTTTTAATAAATAATATTAAATAAAGTTAGTGTTTAATAATGAATGATGATTATATATAGTGAGTGGGTCTAATGGTTAAGGATTTGTATTTCTTTTTAAGAGATTGAAGAAATCAATGTTTAATTGTTTTTTTAGATCGATTTTTGTTATATATTCACTGATTTTAGTCATGATTTGATTCATTTTGATCATATATAAATCCAAAAAATAAAAAAAGTTAAACTACTTTGTCAAATAAACTATGAATAATATTTATTATGCAATGCTTGTTTAAACTTCAATTATTATTATAAAAAATTTCAAAATTTATGATAGATTATGTACTAAATTATTAAACTTAGGATGGATCATGTCATCAAAAACTTTAATAAAATCACATATAATAAAACAAAAAAATTAAATATTACATCTAATGTAATTTTAATACTCTAAAATGTTTTTCAAAAAATTTAAATGAAAATATTATATAATTTATTAAAAGATTAATAAGAATACAAAACTATTAAAAAATTGACCAGACAAATAATTTAAAAAAATCACATCATGCCAACACATTTATATATATAATTTTAAGGATGTAATAAAACAATAAATTATTCACATAAAAGTCTAATTAAGTAAACATCGAACATCATTTTATATTTTTAAAGTTTTCCTATGATTTATGATAAAATGTATATAATTGCTTAATGAGTAATGTTTATTGAATATAATATAAATAGATATTAAAAAACATGGAATAGTAAGATGTTGTGTGAGATGAGAAAAAATAATAAATTGTTATTTTTAAATATTAAAATGTATTATGTATTGTTATATATTT
>ML788521.1:384764-395183 GCA_009831015.1 Picea engelmannii | reverse complement strand
CTAATGACCTTCACTCAAATAGTTAAATAGTAATTAGGCCTTCCAAGTGCTTCAATGTATGGTGATGCAACCCACCATAGAAAACACATGAAGGCATGAGAGGCACTATGATTCCACTATAGGGGAAGATGAAAGGGGACCTACAGGAAAATAAATCCTCTATCTCCAAGGTCATTCTCATAACTCATATTTTTCTACAAGGTGTCTTAAATGAAGCCATATACCTTCTTTGACTTATCAACCAATCCTTGAACCTATGTAAGAGGTTTGTGGGGAAAGTATTTTCACATAATAATGGGAGCATGGGTTGAGTACAATCTTCATGCCATGGGAAGTGTAAGAGTCCTACATTCCACTAGTTATAGGTAATTTCATCCATCATTTCCACCAATGATATCATTGTCATTGGCTCCAACATTGTGGGAAGCACTCTAACATTAATTCTCTACATATTTCATGTTTTATTCTCCATTTCCAACCCATACCAATTTGGAAATTAACCAAAATCAACATCAAGAAGAGGAAAATTGTAGACTTTGGATGGAATATAGTGGTTGTAGGTGAGCATATAGGATAGGGAATATAACAATTCATCATTCACTATCCATTATATACTCTTTATATCCTTGAGAAGCAAATATAGTTCTTTTAGGAAATTCTTAGAAAGAATACAATAGATCAAGCTCTTTCTATCCACACTAAAGAGAACTAGAGAGAATAATATATCTAAGGGACCATGAAGTACATAAAGTGAATTTATTTCTTATGTTGCATGTTGTAGTGGAAGCGATTTCCTTATCTATCATGGGATGAATCAAATTCTTGTAATGCTTTTTGTTGATAAGGTTAGGTAAGAATGTGAGTAGAAAGGTTGGGATGAGAAATATAGAATCTTATTGCTTGGTTTTTTCACCATGGTGGCCTCATAGCCTAGGTTGGTGGTGGTATCTACACTAGATGGTTGTGGTTCAATGGATTTTTCTCTTACATGACCAATCTCTTGGACCAATTTTTGTTCAAAGATAAGTCTCATTTTTTATTTATGAATATGAAAAATTACTATTACTCCCAGTCATAAAAATATTATGTGTTATGCATGCTATGTGTCATTTGTTTTTTCCAATTTTGAATTTAAGTATACAAGGAAATGAAGGAAAATTTCATGACGCAAGAGAATAAAATGATTTATACCTTTTCGGAAATGTAGTTTGGATCGTGGAGGTGACCACCCTTCAAACCTTCATTTTTCAAAGACATTAAAAGGTTAAATGATTGAATAATAGCTAAACATCTATGAGGAAATAACCATGTACAACTGTAAAGGAAGGCTACTAGGTGGGCTTGAAACAAGAGAACTCTTAGTTCACACATACACAATACATAAGATAAGACGCCATGTAAAACTCAAGTGCACCACTATCTAAGGGAGTTTTAGCCTTTGGAATACATTGTGCAAGAACATTAGATATGAAGTCTACCTAATAAAATATCATCCCGTGATTGAGCACCCCATGCATAATCAAAATCCATCTTAACCATATGTATCTAGTGCATTGTCTACCATACAAGAGTTTCAAGAGAATTGCTAAGGCTTGAAGTTCTCATAAGAATGGAGGGAGGCCATGAAGCCTAAGGAAATGGTTGGATGATATGGAGTTCACTATAGTTTAAAATTGCTTAAATATTTCTAACCTACAAGGTTACATATAAAATAAATAATGCAATATAGAAGATGAAATACTCAAAGAAAATTTGTCTAAACTGAAATATGTTCTCGGGTGGTACAACAATTATTTGATAATACTTATTTCAATAGGTCAATGACAATGTATGGCTTTGATGTAAGAGTTTGACATGGTGTATTTTACAAATACAAAACACAATCCTAATACTCTCACACAACTCTAATGACCTTCACTCAAATAGTTAAATATTAATTAGGCCTTCCAAGTGCTTCAATGTATGGTGATGCAACCCACCATAGAAAAAGCATGAATGCATGAGAGGCACTATGATTCCACTATAGGGGAAGATGAAAGGGGACCTATGGGAAAATAAATCCTCTATCTCCAAGGTCATTCTCAGAACTCATATTTTTCTACAATGTGTCTTAAATGAAGCCATATACCTTCTTTGACTTATCAACCAATCCTTGAATCTATGTAAGAGGTTGGTGGGGAAAGTCTTTTCACATAATAATGGGAGCATGGATTGAGTACAATCTTCATGCCATGGGAAGTGTAAGAGTCCTACATTCCGCTAGTTATAGGTGATGTCATCCATCATTTCCACCAATGATATCATTCTCATTGACTCTAACATTGTGGGAAGCACTCTAACATTAATTCTCTACATATTTCATGTTTTGTTCTTGATTTCCAACCCATACCAATTTGGAAATTAACCAAATTCAACATCAAGAAGAGGAAAATTGTAGACTTTGGATGAAATATAGTGGTTTTAAGTGAGCATATAGGATAGGGAAGATAATAATTCATCATTCACTATCCATTATATACTCCTTATATCCTTGAGAGACAAATATAGTTCTTTTAGGAAATTCTTAGAAAGAATACAATAGATCAAGCTCTTTCTATCCACACTAAAGAGAACTAGAGAGAATAATATATCTAAGGGACCATGAAGTACATAAAGTGAATATATTCCTTATGTTGCATGTTGTAGTGGAAGAGAGTTCCTTATCTATCGCAGGATGAATTAGATTCTTGTAATTCTTTGTGTTGAGAAGGTTAGGTAAGAATGTGAGTATAAAGGTTGGGATGAGACATATAGAATCTTATTGCTTGGTTTTTTTACCATGGTGGCCTCATAGCCTAGGTTGGTGGTGGAATCTACACTTGATGGTTGTGGTTCAATGGAAATTTTCTCTTACATGACCAGTCTCTTGGACCATTTTTTGTTAAGAGATAAGTCTCATTTTTTTATTTATGAATATGCAAAATTACTATTACTCCCAGTCATAAAAAAATTATGTGTTCTGCATGCTATGTGTCATTTTTTTTTTTCCGATTTTGAATTTAAGTATATAAGGAAATGAAGAAAAATTTCATGACACAAGAGAAGAAAATGATTTATACCTTTTCGGAAATGTGTTTTGGATCATGGAGGTGACCTTCCTTTTTGAGGTTGGAATTCTGGAAATTCCACCTCATGCATAAGGTTTCCCTAAAAATAGACAAGGTCTTGCTCTCTATGTGCCTATAAAAAAGGTCATTTCCTACACACAAAAAAATATGATCATTAATTTAAAATTAATAATCTAGATGATTTCTGTATGAGGACAACATTAAACGATTAAAATATGAATTGAAACTACCTAGGAGTCTTGATTGTTTTAATGTAAGTCCATTATCGTCGACCAAAAATGTGCACAGAATGGTCCCCGTGCTTGTCACATGTCTAGCTCCAAGAAATGCAACCATCTCAACCACATCACTATGATCCTCATCTCTGCCACCATCTTTAGACTCTGATCGAGGTGTGGATGCATGTTGGTGTGTGTCATGGCTCCTATATAAATGAGGTGTGGAAGATGGAGAAGTAAATAGTTCTCTAGTAGTTGTATGATCGCCCGCATCATGACTCTGTAGCATCTGCCACTACTACCAACACTAGGATGAACAAGCTCCAAATATTCCTTTATAAAAAAGAAAATGTTTTTTCGTGAGATAATGTAAAATTTAGAGAACAAAGTATCATAATTGAACATATGAGTGCATTAAAAAAATAAAAAATTAAATTATGGTTATTACCTTATATGTGTTAAGTTGTGACATAAGGAGCTTGATCTTTTCTTTGACATCGGGAGTTTGTTCTGGACGATCTAACAAGCTAACAAGTTCCTTGTTAGCTTTAATGATTTTTGTTTTTAATAAGAGCATCGGATCAGCGCAAGAATAAAACCCCTCTTCATCGGTGGAATCATGATCCATATGGCCTGCTGACTACATATAATTTCAGCAAAAACAATGTTATTTCAATAAAATTATATAAGCAAATAATAAAAACAACGTAAAATGAAAGTGGAAATTGATAATCATTTAGATGTTCTACGGCTGGCCCTTTTCCACGATCATCCTGCCACATTATAATATAATTAGAACCCCCAAATATTTTAAAAATTGTTAATGATAACAAAAAAACAATGTTAAAGATAATATTTACAACAATGTTAAAGATAATAAAAAAATATAATGCAATAAGTAGAGTTTTCTTAAAGAGGTGTTGCATAAGAACCTGCACACTATTAGTCAATGTTTCTATTCAATTCAAATGGTAATCCACTAATAACTCTTCCCTGGGAGCTATCTTTTTTATTGTGCACAGGACTACCCGATTCTCTTCACGTCCCTCATATATGCAATTCGGTTGTTTGTTTGTTGTCTCGGGTCATGTGTTGTTTATAAACCCTGCGATATTGTCGGAAGCTTTAGGCCTTCCATCAATATAGATAGTCGCTCCCTTATTTTATCCTTGTTTATTAGTTGTATATAATTTGCGAAGAGTGCATATCTCCACATACTTCGCATGTACCAGACCAGCCACATCCAATCATTATAATTGTAACACAGTCTGACACAGTCCATCAATTCAGTTACTGTATTGTATTTTACAATTATTCGATCCATGGAAAATAGCCCCAAGCCATGCAAGGAGGATGGTGCTATGCAATATGTCCTATTGTTGACAACGAAGTCAACATCTATAGGAGATAGTTCCTTAGGTACCCATTGTTTCACCAGATGCTTATACCTCAGTGGAACATCTATGTCTCCTATGCTCTCATCATCATAAGAGCATAATCCTCTGGCAAGAAAAAATTTCATGCGTCTACAAAATTTTATTTTGACTTTTTCACCTCTGGTCCTTATTTTCTTATCATATCTACTAGATGTAGTCACATTTTTGGCCTCTATTGGTCCTAAGATTTCCTCACTCGATGAAGAAATATATGATAGGTACTTGTTTGTTTGTACCTTCAGTTGCATGTGCACGTGTTGTTAGTTAGTAGTCGATCATCATATTCACAGTTCTAAATAAAAAAATTATATCTTTAGTTTTGGATGCACAATTAGACTAGGGTGCAATTACCAATATTAGTGGTCAACCACCTAATTTAATGTGATATCCCTCTTGATTTTGGACATATTAAGGACATATTAAAAATGTGAAAACACTAAGGACATGATAAATTTATCATATGGATCTAAGAAAAAAATAGTATTAAGGTTGTTCTTTGTTGGATTTGTGCAAAATGAACCTAAAAAAAAAATTCTCACTTGAACTTGAGCAATGCCATAACTTCTAGAAATGGTATAGAGAAATATAAATACTAGACTAGGATAACCCAACTAGGCACCCTCTACTCAAGGAAGAGGAACCACATGACACAAAATCAACAATCTTTCATTCATAGATACTCAGTTTACTATTCATGCCAACAATGATAGAGATTCCAACATACAAGCATTCAGACTTTGATGTTTCCTTGTTTTTCACAATAACTAAGCACATGGGAAAGGGACATTGTACTTTTTAGGAGCTAATATGGTTTCATTGGCTCACAACTCTCAAGGCATTGGTCAGAATGGTATAGGCAGTTTGGGGATATTCTTCATGCACATGGACCTCTCATGTCATGCCACGTTACAAATATTGGAGTGGTCAAATTATTTGATCATATGGAGGCATGTGTCACATAGTTTGATGGATGGCCTCCTAGTTTGATCGATGTTGGATATTGACGAGAAAACATGCTTCCTAGACAAGACCTCAATGGCTAGGATTTTTGTGGAAATGAACTTGGGAGATGGATTGCTTGAAGGAATTGATATCCAAGTGGAGAATTGTTCTTATTGTCAGGAGATAGACAATGTTAAGATTCATTTTTGGTGCTCCATCCTTCATATGTATGATCACCTTAGGTAAACTTTCCCTAATAAATATACACCCAACGATGAGGAAGAAGTTGAAGAGTGAATAGAGGACATTGACAAGCTCACAATTGATCTCAAAATGATAGCGGGAAGATCCATAATCGCTCTTCATCAAAAGGTAAGTCTATATCTATGGATCCTTCTTTTGTTATTATTGAATATATATTAAGATATATAGTTAGATAATGATGTCATTAGCTCATCATTGAAAGACCTTGAGAAATCCCTAAAATATCCAACATTGAAAGAAAAAATGCATATGAGGAATTGGGATGTCATTAAGAAGACTAGAACCTAGATGAAAATGAGAGTCCACATGGATAAGAAGCTTTTGGAAAATATCAATACCTTGTTAGATGTTAAAGAATTAGGGTCAAAGGGATCCCTTAAGTTACATGATGTGTATTCTTTCAAAAATTCAATTCGAATTGAATCTATTTGACTAGATCTAATGTTCTATTTTGAATTTATGCATAGATCTTTGGGTTGATCATTTAGAAAACAAAGCCTCTAAGCTCGACTTCGAAATTCTAAGGTCAAAAGGGGTGTTTCCCTTCTCCCCAATTGCATAACCAATTGCAAGTATTAATAAACTAAATTTTAGCATGGTGCTTGCAATCCAAGATAAGTGGTAGTCAGAGTTCAATATACACACCTTTTCACACTCCATTCTTTATGGAGGACCAACCATTTCAAGCGCATCATATTATTACCTTGTGCGCATGTGGGATAATGGATAGTTTAAAGGGAAGTGTAGGCTTCTAGGATAAATTGGTTGATTGGACATTTGAGGATTTCTTGGAGGGGTCTATTGAAGGGGAATTTTCTTTTATTCACCCAAATTGGTTGTAATATCTCTAGTTTATAGGTATCATGGAGAGCCATAGTCAACCTGGACACTAACCCCTATTATAAAATAATATAAATCTATCAATTTCTTCGTAAACAGGAGGACCTAATTGCTGAGAACCATGCCTCTATCTTCTCATATATTAGTAGAATCCATGTTCAGGAAGATAATCATAATGTAGGGTTTGTTTTTATCATGGAGTCTCTATTACAACATAAGATGAAAATCAATGCTTTAAAGGAAGAGTGCATATGTTTCATTGAGTTCTATAAATATGGGTTTCATTGAGTTCTATAAATATTTCAAGTTTGTAAGGGTTTTGGACATTAAACTTCATAGCATTACAATATTATGATTCCCTAAGTGACTCACGACTCTTTTGCATAGAATATAGACAAAGGGATATAGATGTCTATATATACCATCAAATATCCACGATGTAGAGAACCTCCACATCAACAACTTTGGGACCAATTAAAATATGCCACATATACAAGGGAGACAAAGAATGGATTTGGTTTGGATAATAAAGGGAAAATCAAAAAAACATGTGGCAGGCTCAGAAATTGCCATGTCATTATGATGATGTCAACATGGTTCATAAATTGCAATGTCATTAAGTGAATCACGACTCTTTTGCATAGAATATAGACAAAGGGATATAGATGTCTATGTATACCATCAAATATCCACGATGTAGGGAACCTCCACATCAACAAATTTGGGACCAATTAAAATATGCCACATATACAAGGGAGACAAAGAAGGCAGTTGGTTTGGATAATAAAGGGAAAATCAAAAAGACATGTGGCAGGCTCAGAAATTGCCATGTCATTATGATGATGGAAACATGGTTGGCTCATTAAACACAAGGTCCAACTAAATTCCACCACATGTAAATACAACATCAACATGAATGAACTTGGAAGGACTAGTGGTGGCTCTAGAGTGTGCCACATAGGACCACTACACATTTTGCAAGCTAAGTTAGAAGACACCCTTATCAAAAAAATTCCAAGTATTTTGGAGAATTGAACTCAAACAAGATTTCACTAGGCTCTAATAATACTTCAGATCCATAGGAATTGAGCATATTTTTCATTTCAAATATCTCCAATGCAAGAACTTTCTTAGAAACATGGTACCTAGACTTAAGCCTAATGCATAATATTTTAGGTTTGGATGCCTTGGTGGGCCTAGGGTTCCATGGATTAAGTTCATATAGGCTTAAGTTTAGTGCACTCCTTGATCCTTTTTTTAACGCGGAATGCAAAATTGCTCCAAATTTTGTCACAATTGTTATTTGTAATGCCACAATGTCCACCAAGACACTCACTTCCCTCCTCCCTCTATTCAATATATCTCTAGTGTCCATATGGCCACAACAAATGGGAAATTGGTGATGGAAAAGTAGGAGAGAGTTAAAAAGGTTACAGAAAAGGGGACATGGTATATTCACCTTGGATTAGATTTGTACAAATCCCCTATAGGTTTTATGCACCATGGGGAATGGGAATTGGTGCAAATGAAACAAGCTTACAATAAAATATTATATTGAAACAATTGAATCTATAAACAAAGGTTATATTTGAATAATGGTTGGTCACAATGACATGTCATGCTTGACAAAGAGCTTTTGAAAGGGAAGTGCATTGCTACAAAAGTAAAACCTTCATATTACATTGAATATTCTTTTGGATTTCTCTTTTAAAACTTACATTTCTTGTAAATTTGAGAAGCACAGAGACATTTTTGGAGAAGTGATGGCAGAGGGAAACATGTTTACCTGTCACACCACATAGGCATGGTGCTTCAATCTAAAGGAGGTCATTGAGACTGGTTGATGGAACAAACTGTTCTGGGATTAGTATGAATGTAATGATTTTATCGGTGTGCTTTTAAGCACAGATTGGAGGGCCCTAGAGCCTCCAGATGACTGTAATATTTCAGACAAGATCTGCTATGAGGAAAATTTTCTCTAAGTTTTGCCTCTTTTTGGTTGGATGAAAGATGAGAGGTATGGCTCTGGAATTATAGTTAGGACATGATGTATATTCTGATTTTAGTTTTGAAATAATGAATATAATGTTTTTTTCATGGAAAAAAATTGGTGTGGATATGCCTCAAAATTTTAAACTGGATAGAAAATATTATATTTTCCTCAGGCTTGCTGATAAGAAACATCTTCTTGAACTCATGGATCTATTTTACATATTGATAATATCTTGGCAAAGAAAAACATTGTTGGTTGCTTACATCTTGTCTGGTGATCTAATTATAAAAAAATAAGGATTTAGTGATGTTATATTTGTATGGAAATTAACAACCATGTCCATCAAAAAGAACCACAGAATATATTGTATTTGGAATTCCTCTATAGCACTGCAAGGGGAATATGGTGATGTCACATGTTTTGAGACAACAAATGCCTGCCAAATATCCCATGTGCCACTATCTCAATGACTTCAAACAAGTCAGTTTATAGAAGCATATCTTTAGTGGTTTTCCAAAGTATATTGTCATTCTTCACCAACTTGATGGGCAAGGTAATATACATGTTTGTAAACATTAATTTTGAAAATTTGCATGGATGGAAAGAATGATTTCTGAAATCAAATAGAAAATAATACAGAAAGATAATCCACTATGGGAGACACTGTAGAAGGTTATTTAGGTCTTTTTGAGATTTTATTTTTTGTCCTCAAAAAATGTTTGGCAGCTTGCTTCAATCTTTTGGGATCAAAAGATACGCAGACACTAACATGGGAATTATTTTCTAAGATATATGATGGCTTCAAATAATGACAAAGAAGTTAACGTCACCATGAAGGACCTAATAGAAATTCTTCAAAGAATATTGTACAAATAGTTGGTTCAAGGGACCCAACAGGGCAACCTACAACATAAATGTATGAAAGAAGAGATGACACTGGATTAACTGATTAGTATGATGGGAAGTTGTGGATGACGAGGAGTTGAACTTGATGAGAGTAGAACCTAGGTGGCAATGATTTGTTACAACAAATTATGAACTTGTAATGCTAGGCAGTGATAGGGTTATTAGTGATCTAGAACGAGACGATGGCCTGATGACTTTGGCATTACTTATGATCAACATGGATCAATAAGGCTTGGTGTAGTGATTCATAATGATGTAGCTAACTTCGGCATTGAAGTGAGGGTGATTGGGAGATTAGTATTTATAGTTCTGAGCAAGATAAATATGCTCAGTCAAGGAACACTCATTAAATGATGGAAAAAAAGCTAATGACGAAAAATCTAGGAACTTGTATGCATGGATTGGCTTTGAACTCCAAAATCTAAACTAATAACTAATCATGTTTAAGAAAACAAGTCAGCATCATATCAAGAAACCCTAAACATGACCATAGAAATGGAAGATGACATGGAACCCAATGCACATTATAAAGAACCAGAAAAAGAGGATTGGGTCTAGAATTTTTTTATTGAATCCAAGTGACCCTAATTGAAGCAAACAAAGGAGGGAAAAAAATCTAGTGATAATGGGAAACCTAGTAAAAGAGACAAGAACCTACAGAATTTGAACATATTCTACTTTTTTTGCACATCCAATACCACTAAGCACTATTA
>ML788521.1:292866-319925 GCA_009831015.1 Picea engelmannii | reverse complement strand
AAAAATTCATTTCTCCTCAACCATGAGGATCCATGTGACCTGCCACATACCACCAGAAACAGCATGATGTATACTATCCATTCATGGGTGTTGTATATGCATGTGCATTTTACTTCATGTCCAAATACCTTTATCAATCTTGTAGTCCAAAACCCATGACTAGGGTTGACATCAGTGACAACAATCAATCTTCCAACACTCTGTGTATTGAGTCCGGCCTACCATTTCCCTGTTCCATATTTAGACACTTTTTCGATTACGGGTTCCTAGACTGGCAGGCTCATGATTGTGTTTCCAATGTTCCACGACTAGAAAACAGTACCTGGAGTTCCGCAATATATGATTTGTCCATAGGAATGCACCATCATGCCCTCTTCCGTGTTACACGTTCTGCGATCAACACTCTCGAGAGATACAATTTGACCCTCAGGCCCTCACCTCTGTTGTAGCCCTATTTTGAAGTGCCACCAACCGCTTTCGATAATTAGCCATTCTTTAATTGTTGTTCCCTGTCCCCGCCACCGTCCTACTTCTTTCTGGATATGCAATTGGAAATCTTTAATTCTAACACTCCATCATGAATGAACCTTAAACATGTCATTAATGATGGAAAGTCTCGAGGATATCTCCCACACTTCTGCCATATACAAATTGACAGTCGAACTCCCATATCATCCCCTCTTCTGTGGTACACATTTTTCACTCAAGTTTCGAGACATACAATTTGACCCTTGGGAAGTTAGGTCTCTTGGGAAACCATTGTCACCCTAATTTTGAAGCTCATCTAACCACTTTCCATTAGTCATTGTTTATTGTGCCCGCCACCTTCGCACTTCTTTCAAAGTATGCAACAAACAAGGTTTAATGTTAACAGTTCATCATGCAACAACCGTACAGACCGTCATTAAAAAGCAAAAGGCTCGACGAGACAGTCACATTGACTATTGCCACAGAACTTTCCTAGAGACATGCATAAAATATCTTTCCATGTTATGGGATATATATTACAAGTTTCAATATATTAGCAAAAATGAATCCACCTAGCCCTTTCCCTATTCCATACTTGAGCCAGTTTTTCAATTGCAGGTTCCCAAACAGGCAGGCTCACGATTGCACTTCCATTGTTCTATGTCCTGCAAATAGTACCCGGAGTTCTGTGATATATAAATTTCCCTTTGGACTATCCCATCATGCCCTCTTCCGTGTTACGAGTTTTTCACTCAAAAAGTTCTAAGACATACAATTTGACCCTCGGGCCCTCACCTCTAACGGTTGTACCTTGTAACCCTATTTTGAAGCCCGCCCGACTACTTTTGATAATTAGACACTCCTTAATTTCTCTTTCTCGTCCCCGTAACCTTCGTACTTCTTTCTTTATATGCAATTAGTAATCTTTCATGCTAACATCTCACCATGCAAGAACCGTCAACATTGTCATTAAAGAGTGAAACGATCGAGGAGATATCTCATTAATATGCATTAAACCAAGATCTGCGAAGAGTTACATTATCCCTTTCGATTGTTCATCTCAAATGTGGGTCCTTGCATTGGCCCGTTCAAGAAATCTCCAATCCTTAATTGCTCATTGTCGTACCTGCCATGTTCACACTTCTAGGTATGCAATTACTAGTCTTTAATGCTAACAGTGCATCATGCAACAACCATCGAAATTGTCATTAATGAGAAAAAGGATCAAGGAGATCTCCCATTCATAGACATTGGACCAAGATTTGCACATGGTTATATTATCCCTTCCAACTCTTCATTTCAAACATCGTCTGGAGAAAACCAACGTTCTTGTAAACTTATGGCAGCAGCTCGACAATAGTTTTGTGGAGATACAATGAATATCTTCGGATGTGAGGACTAGAACTTCCAATGGTCCAAGGCATAATCTTACTATTCATCATGTTCCTCCAAGAACGAAGGGATTTGTACCTTTGGAATTGCTCGTACATGTTGTGTCCCTGAGGTTTTTGACTATAAGGAGGTGGTCTCTTGGTGCACCGAAAAATATATTTCAAGCCAAAGAATTATTCCACTACGTGACCATTCTCCTGATTCTTTGTCACCTCAAGTCTTCCACAAGATGTTAAGATTGTCATAGCCAACATTGACCTTCAGAGGACAAGACTGCAAGAAGTTCCTAGAAAAACATGATAACGGGTTGGATCTCTTACCCGAGTTCCTCGAAGACCCGACAATAGTTCCTGAAGATATCACAAAGTTGTAGGTCAATTCCTTTAGAAATCCATTCTAGGAAATTGCTTGGTTGTTTACAAGAATAACGGGACAGGAATCCACAACAAGCATTTCCCGTATAGTTATTTATATTTTGTACTTCACAGTCAAGGAAAAATTCATTTTTGATTGGGGGAAAATAATTTCCATTGAAATTTGTTCCCAACTGTCACGATTCAAAGAAGAGAATAATTCTTATATGTCATCCTACTTGATTTTCGCAATAGTGCATTGTTGTCTGTTTCCAAACCTGTCTCTGTCCAAGAAAATAAACTATGAATTTGACCCAGTAACATTCTGGTACCAGGCCTTGTAAAGGCACAAGGCCTCCCATTGTTTTTATGAGGTTTTTAATGACTTTGTCTTAGCTTTCAAAGATTTATTGTTAGGAAAGGATGCTCCCCGGATGTCTGGCCAGGAAACCAAGTTTTTGGACAGGAAGGGGACACTTGAACGAAAGAAAAATTACAGTGTAATAATGATCTTTGGCTAGAATGAAAATCTTGCTTTCCTTCCATGTCACATCATAGACAAGATGTTTGTTACAGAAATAGTAAGGAAATACAACCACTGGTTGCATTTTTTCGATGGCAAGAGAAAAAAAAAGTTCATTCCTCTACTCTGGAAAGTCGGGGACTTCATGTGCAGAAACATCAACAAGATTGATGAATTCGCTGGCCATTTCAAGAACTTGAACCTAAAATATGTTGAAAGGCTAAAAGGGTTCCACCCTAATGGGATTTTTCGAGAACATTTACTATCAGTTGGATTTAGCAGCTCTTTTATGCATAGACGCTTAGCCGAAGACAGAGACAATGACGAAAACAATCCTACTTCTGACGATTGCGACATAGAGACATTGCAATGTGAAACTGAATTGTATAGACAACAGGGAAAAGGATCTGGTGAGAAGAGTGTGCAGTCCCCGGCCAACACTCCCAAGAGCATGACATCATGGAGCATCGCTTCAACGGCCCACCCCGGTATGAAAGAAACCTAGAAATATTCAAACGGAGGAGGAGATAAGAACCCTCCTCATGGAAAAATTGATAGTTCTCACAAGATTCCCCTGACAAAGAAGAGAAAAAACATTGTAGGGCAGGAGGAAGAACCCGAAATTGAAAGTGAGCACATGCAACTTGAAAATTTTGTCGATTCCCTATTGTGAAAAGTTGATCTACCCGCGGACGCGATGCACAATAGTTCCACAATGGAAATATATGAGACCGGAATTTTTGACGAAGATGAATCCTTCGTATTCCAGAGCGTTGTTTTTTACAGCCAATCTAAAAATTTAATCATTGAAAAGAGAGATGTAAGAAATAAGAAAGGAAAATCTCGTTCATAGATTAACTTTAGGAAAATGCAACCGTCCCAAATCTCCCGATTTCACCGCACAACCACCAATGCTCTTGATGATTCCATTGGAAGAATTGAAGTGGAGAATGACAGACTGAATGGCCGAATCAAGGAATTGGAGGAGGCTTTTATTACTACCCCAATGTTTGCCAATCCTTTAGCAAAAACCGTGCCTGCTACCCATACAACCAAGTTAAAAGGATCCTCCAGCCTCCTCACATCCTGTAGAGCTACAGCGTTTGTAGAGAAGAACATCAAGAAAAAAATGCACCTAATTACTGAAGCTTGGGAAACATCACAAAATATAGATTCCTTTCAAAAGAGTGCAAATGATTTGCACGGACATTTGCAGACGAATTTAAAAAATGAAGAACATTTCTATGAAAAGATAGTGATCCTTTTTTCCAACCATGCCATCAACAACTCGGATCTGAAAAGAAGATAAGAGGATCTCCCCTCCCCAAAGCGGGTCAAACAATTAAAAGATTACTAGAAAGAGAAAGTTAAGAACCTCCAGCTCATTGTCGAATCATGTGAACAAGCCATATCAGAGAAAGAAGAATTTTTGAGAAACCTTACCCAAACAGACTTAGCCGGAAGTACCAACGAGTTTCAAGACCCAAACTTAATCCTCAAATCCTTGTCCTTGACCAAGCAAGCCTTCGATGAACACGTTGATATTTTAAATGGGTTGTCTTTAGAAATGTTTTACGACATCCTTGAATATGGTGAAGATGACGTCGAGAACTGGATATTGGACTATTCAGCACACAATGAAGAAATTGAACAGGCTATGCATAATATTTCTATGGATCTAAGGAAATTAGAAAATGAGCTTTTCGACATAAAAATCCGGGATGAAATCAACGTGGCCCCCATGAGAAGCTACATTGAATAATGGCTCCAACAGAGAATGGACAAGCGCACTGACGAAGGGCAACAACCGGTTGGCACAATTCCAGTGGTTGTCGATGAGAGCAACAAAAACGCATCGTCTTCATAGTAAGTCTATATTGATCACATCTTTCTTTCTTTATCAATCCATTTATTCTACCTCTTTAAATAGAAATCTATAACCAAAGACTCATAACTTCCAATTTATTATTTCCAAGTCTTCCTCTCTACCACCGCACACTTCTTCTTTCTGCAATCCTATTTCTTGTACTTATTTTTTTTATGGTCTGAGGGAGCCCCAATCCCAGTCTATATGACAAACGCATTTAAATTTCCAGAAATATGTAACATGCATTATTAATTTTTGATAAATTTCAATGAAAACTAATTTGGGAACAATTTTTGTGTGTTGCTTTCGGAATGCTAAATTGTTTTCCTTCAACTATGCTGGATATCAGGAAATTTTGTTTATTATATTTGAATGTTTAATGTGTGTGATTCCCAGTCCTTTTTTCTAGGAACCTTTATTTCAAGTCATTGAGACAAAAATTTTCTAAGTCCCACGTTTGAACTATACACACCCAGGAAAAGATTATCTCGTTCGCATATTAACCTTGGGGGTCATCTACCATCCCAATGTCTTATGGATGGCCTGTGACACATTGCCATAAGTCATCCTCTACATGGATACCACCTATACTTCAATATGATTCACACGTGTCTTTGCTCGGTCCTGCCATAGCAGTGCATTTATTCCCATTCCAACCTGACAGGGACTACGCTGCCATGCAACACTTGTTTCAATTGATGTGATTGAGACATAAGCTTATAGAACAAGTACTATTCCAATTATGTAGAAAAAACAAAAGGTAGAATATGCATGGAATGCACTTTGTTTAAATCATTAAAGGTGGAATTTGCATGGAAGGTCTCTTTGTTTAAATCATTAAAAATTTAGGGCTTTGTTTCAATTCATGTGATTGATACATAACCTTCAAGAATGAGTATTATTCCAATTATGTAGACAAAGTAAAAGGTGGAATGTGCGTGAAAGGTCTTTTTATTTAAATCATTCAAGGTGGAATTTGCATGGAAGGTCTCTTTTTTTAAATCATTCAAAATCTAGGTCTTTATTTCAATTGATGTCATTGAGAAATAACTTTTGAGAACGAGTATTATTGTTAGGATCTGTCCCTAACCCCTCATAGTTAGTCATTAATTAGTTATCATTGTAATAAGTGGTCAACCCTCATTATTATCGGGACCACAAGTAGTTAGAAGGTTGGTTAGTGGAATGTTATAAATAAACCATGGTATTGGCCCTTGGTATTGGCCCATGGTATTTTTTATTGTGAATTGTATTTAAAGAATGCATCTCTCCATTGTATGTTGTTGAGGATTATTGTAAGAGATCTATTCTCATTTAGAGGTTGCCCTCTCAAAGAGACAAGTTAACTAAGATTTATGTGGTATCAATATTATATTTATGCCCTATATTTATGCTATATATTTGATGTTCCTGTTACTTGCGCAATATATTTTCTTGTTCTATTAACTATTCCAGGTATATTACAAGTGGTGTCATAGCACTTTCTTGGGCATGAAGTGTGGGTGAAAATATTTATTCAGGGTAGCAACGTGTTCCGGTGTCAATAAACCACAAAGATATGTTGTTCAACGCACAAATTCACAGTTGGGGATGCATACACACAGTAAATACAAGTGGTACTTAAGTGCACATATGTTGGCCACCTTTGTAACCCATGTCGGTACCCCTTCAAGTGGTAGAGCATCAGAAAACACCTATGCACGAACTTTCCCTAGGCATATTGGAACCCACATAGCTCAATCGATCGGTCACCTGACTATTATAGTGTCACTGAGAAAAACACTCGGGAGGATACTCTCTAGTACCTGGGTAATCGGGTAGTACGGCTAAGGGTACAATCGAGACTCCTTAGTTGGTGCCCTGAGATATTAGCCCAAGTACTACTGTTGACCCTGCATGTATATCAGACAGTTATATCACAGGGAAAACCCTTCTCTGTAGGTACCTTGAAACAAGTTGTAACCCTTGGAAAAGACACAAAACAAAAAAAGAACAGCACAAAAAATGCACAGACAAGATCTATTGCTGCGCAACCTAATCTTCTACATTCTGGTTGCAAAATTCCCACATATTTCTTCCTCTTAATAATTTGGAAATTTTGACATTGCAAAATTATCCAGATTGGACTATAACTTCACAAGAGTAAAAAAAAATTCAGGGGACTAATAAGACCCTTATTTGAGACCTATCCCATTGGATTCCTCTTTTTTCCCTGATCACAGTGATACCTATAATTTTTCAAACTTTTTGTGGACCCGACCCCCCTACCCCTTGTTTACAACCTATCCCATTGGCTTCCTTTTTTCTCCCTGATTGTAATGATCTCTATCAATTTTAAGCCTTTTTGTGGACCCAATCTCCTTCCCGACACCCTTCATTGCAACTTATCCCATCACTCTTCTTATATCATGTTGATCACTATAGTAGTTGATGACAATGGGCCCTATCACCCACTCTCAAACCATGGAAGAATAGTACACTAAGGTAAACCAACTATATAATGATGTCTCTAAGATCAAACAAACCCTAGGGGACCTTAGCCAACTACATAAGCGCTTTTCATCCATGGATGTCATCAAGACCAACCTGCACGTCATTTCCCAACACCTTAGATTTCTTGACAAGGGTAAGAAACCAGAGTACCACTCGAAAGCCCCTCATTCTTCTCATTACGAGAATACTCATATTTCCCACTCTCCTTAGGGTTATCCAAACTCTTGGAATAATCTTCCAAAAGTGGAGATGCATAAATTTGATGGATCTGACCCAACTGGGTAGGTCTCCCAATTGGAACACTACTTCTCCCTCCATAATATTCAAGATGATGAGACCAAACTCCATGTAGGAATTTTGTACTTAGACCAAGAACGATGGAAATGATGGTAGTGGCATAAGAAATTTTATCCAGGCCATCCCAATTGGAACATGTTCACCAAAGTTGTTTGTGCACATTTTGATTGGGAATCTCATTATTTGGGGCGCCTCACCAAGTTGAAAAAAGCAGGGCCAGTCATTTATTTCATTACATCCTTTGAATAGTTAGATATCAGAACTGAGGGATTATGTGATGAATTTTGTCTTGAATGTTTCATAAGTGGCTTAAAGGAGGCAATCCGTGCTCATGTTTTCATGCATCATCCTTTTACTTGGTTGTAGGCTTGCAAATTAGCATTGGAAGATAAGACAATTATTTAGGAACAACCCTTTCGTTCTTCATTCCCCAACCATCCTTGTCCAGTGCTACCACTCAAACCTTGACGGTTCGGAAGTTGTCTCCAGAAGAAATGGAAAAACATAGGAAACAAGGGCTTTGTTATTACTATGATGAAAACTATGTGCTAGGACATAAATTTCATGAACAGAAGTTCTTCCAGATATATGGGTCAGAGGACCGAATGTTATATGAGTAACTCGAGCTAGAGGATAATGAACCCACTCTGCCCCTCTCGGACACCTTTGCATCTCTTGTGGAACCGAAATAACCTGTCATCTCTCTCCATGCCCTTGCTGGTATTTCTGCTCCATAGACATTAAAGATCAAAGGATACATCAAACAATGGCTAGTAGTAGTGTTGATTGATAGTGGAAACACCCATAATTTTATTCATCGTAGGATCGTCAAGGATGTCAATTGTTTTATTCAGCCAGTTTCAAAAATTCAAATTCTCATAGTTAACGGTGGTACAATGAAATGTAGGGGCCGCTATGAGAATGTCAAACTCCAAATGAGCGATTATACCCTGAAAAATCACATGTTTTCCATTTCCATGGGTGGTTGTGATATTGTCTTGGTGTTGAATGGTTATGCACATTGGGACCGATTACCATGGATTATCATGAATTATATATGCAATTTATTCAATATGTTCACACCTATACCCTTTCTGGCTTTCATGCTAGGTCCCCAAAAATTATCATCTCTCACAGAATGGAGAAATTCTTGAAGAAAGGTCATCATGAGGTGATTTCCCAATTTAATTGCATCCAGGAACAAGAGCTATCATCCTCTGCAATCCATCTTGACCTGCAACTCATCTCGGAAAAGCACCACCGGGTCTTTGAGACACCCACGAAATTACCCCCATCCCAAGGTGAGTATGATCACAACATCCCTCTCCTTTATGGTAGTCATCCCCACAATGTACACCCCTACAGATACCCCTTTGCTCAAAAAAATGAAAAAGAAAAAATAGTGCAGAAATTATTGGAAGTCAGGGTAATTCACCCAAGTATCATCCCATACTCCTCCCCTATTGTAATGGTCCTAAAGAAAGAAGGTTCTTGGTGCATGTGTCTAGATTTTTGCACCCCTAATAAATTGACTATTAAGGATAAGTTTCACATTCTTGTCATTGATGATCTGTTGAATGAGTTTCAGGGTGCTTGTTTCTTCACCAAATTGGATCTTCACTCCAGTTATCACCAGATTAGGATGAAGAAAGAATATATTATGAAGACCGCTTTGAGAAATCATGAAGGCCATTATGAGTTCTTGGTAATGACTTTTTGGGTTTGCAGTGCTCCATATACCTTTCAAAGTCTCGTGAATAAACTCTTGAAGCCCTACCTTCAGAAGTTTGTTCCGGTGTTCTTTGATGACATTCTTATTTAAAACCGCACTTGGGATTCCCATATTCATAATGTGGACAAACTACTCCAATTATTACGGGACCATCAAGTGTTTGTAAAAAAATTCCAAGTTTTCTTTTGGGGCAAGTGAGGTCGAATACTTGGGACACATTGTTGGTCGTAACAGAGTATGCATGTACCCAAACAAGATTCAAGCTATGTAGAATTGGCCACATCCTAAGACCTTGAAAATCTTATGGGGTTTTCTTGGCCTCATGGGATATTATAAGAAATTTGTCCACCATTATGGCAAAATGTCTGGCCATTGACAACCCTTCTTAAGAAGAATTCATTTCAGTGGACCCTTGCAACCGAACAATCCTTCCTAGATTTGAATCAGGCCATGTGTACTACCCCCATATTAGGAATCCTTGATTTGAACAAAGCTTTTGTGGTCAAATCAGATGCTTCAGGCATTGGTATTGGTGTAGTTCTCACACAAGACGGTCGACCTCTTCATTTCACTAGCCAGGCTTTGAGTAGTCACAATTTGGGTAAATCTACATATGAAAAGTAAATTATGGCCATTCTCTATGATGTGCACACTTGGTGACCATATCTATCAGGGCGTCTCTTTCAAATCAAAACCGATCACCATAGTCTCAAGTATTTCCCCAAGCAGAGGTTTTCCTCCCTAGAAAAAAAAAAGTGGTTGACCAAAATGTTGTCCTATTATTATGAGATCATCTATAAGAAAGGACAAGATAATGTATTGGTAGATGCATTGTCCAGAAAATATGAATATGAAGGTTCCCTATTTTCTCTATCATTACCAATCCCCCATTAGACTGATGAAGTTCGATGTGAATGGTTGGCCCATCTCATTATCTCACGGATAATTTAGTGACTTCAAGCTGAAAATAGCCCTCCCATCTGCTATACTTAGCAAGAAAATGTACTCAGATATAAGGATCTCTTGGTTTTGTCTCTGAACTCATCACTCAAGCCCCGAATATCAAATGAGTTGAATTCTTCTTCTCTCACGAGTCACTTAGGATCAGAATTGTCATGTTCAAACCATTCTACTTGAACTATATGAAGAAGACTCCATTTGGCTACAACTTGAATCTATCCTCAACATGTGAGAATGTCACCTCCAGGAACGCACTATCAAAGAAGTGTTGATCAAATGGAAGGACACATCTCCAGAGGATGCAACTTGGGAACCAGTTGTCATCCTGCAACAATCTCCACATCTTCAGCCTTGAGGACAAGGCTTCTTTTGAAGGGGGAGGGCATGTTAGTATCTATCCCTAACCCCTCGTAGTTAGTCATTATTTAGTTATCATTGTAATAATTGGTCAACCCTCATTATTATCGAGACCACAAGTGGTTAGAAGGTTGGTTAGTGGAATGTTATAAATAAACCATGGTATTGGCCCTTGGTATTGGCGTTTAGTATTGGCCCATGATATTTTTTGTTGTGAACTATTTTTAAAGAATGAATCTCTCCATTGTATGTTATTGAGGATTATTGTAAGAGAGCTCTGCTCATTTGGAGGTTTCCCCCTCGAAGAGGCAAGTGAACTAAGATTTTTTTGGTATCAATATTATATTTCTGCTCTATATTTCTGCTTTATATTTGATGTTCCTATTACTTGCGCAATATATTTTCTTGTTTATTTAATTGTTCCAGGTATATTACAATTATTCCAATTATGTAGAAAAAGTAAAAGGTGGAATGTGCATGGAAGGTCTCTTTGTTTAAATCATTCAAGGTGGAATTTAAATGGAAGGTCTATTTGTTTAAATCATTCAGAATGTTGGAGTTTATTTCATTTGATGTGATTGAGACATAACCTTTGAGAACAAGTATTATTCCAATTATGCAGAAAAAGTAAAAGGTGGAATATGCATGGAAGGTCTCTTTGTTTAAATCATTTGAGGCGAAATTTGTATGGAAGGTCTCTTTGTTTAAATCATCCAAAAACTAGGGCTTTATTTCAATTCATGTGATTGAGACATAACCTTCCAATATGAGTATTATTCCAATTATGTAGAAAAAATAAAAGGTGGAATATACATGGAAGGTTTCTTTGTTAAAATCATTCAAGGTGGAATTTGCATGGAATGTCTCCTTGTTTAAATCATTCAAAATCTAGGGCTTTATTTCAATTCATGTTATTGACACATAACCTTTGAGAAAGAGTATTTGTTGATTGTGTCAGCAAATTCCATCTAATTTTTTTCCATAAAGGTTTCCCACATAGAAGAATTGCATGCATATGAATATAGGTTACCATCTCTATTTTAAAAGGAACAAATGAATCATTTTCTTATAACAAAAATTTTCTGAAGAAGATGAATGACATAACAAAAAGTTCAAATTTCAATGAGAAACCCCATCGAATACACAATGCATGGAGTCCAAAAGGTGCTTCAGTGGAGTGTAGTGGGAAACCAATGATAAGCATAAGTGAGCACTACTTTTTAACAATGGAATTACAAATAAATTATATATATTTCAATATTGTCTCAAGATATCTTAATGAGGGTGGATATGCATTCACAAGAACACTTTTGGTTTATATTTGAAATTACTTCACAATAAACTCAATACTTAGAAATGAATATTTTTTATGTAGAAAGAGTATTGCACTACTTTCCCTTTACACTAATGAATGTTACTTGTGAAACAAAGAAATTTTCCTTAGCATACAGAATCAACCTACTCTTGCTAATAACTTGTTCTACTACATGTTGTGAGCCAATATACTTTGTGTTGACTCAACTATACACATTTACAAATTGGTCAATGATTTCCAATTAGACCTATAATTGATAGAACCTCTTTCCTCTACCAATGACTTTAAAATTCAATAAGGACATTTATAAATTAACATTTTTTCCCTTAGTATAAATGTGTTCTTGTCACTCTAGTTGTTACAAGGGAAAAACTCTCTATGGCTAGGGTAAACCACAACAGACGGAAATGGCTGTAGAAATTAAATTTATCCCAACAACATGCTATATAAACCAATATGCAAGAGAGATAAGAAAGAGGCTTACCTTGTCCATATGTTCGATGATGTCCACCGTTGAGCACTTTGACACAAAACTATATACTTGCAACAAGTTCTCAACAAATAAGCAAAGCAAGCATATGGTGATAATATAAAAGGTTAGCACATTAGATAGCATAATCCATTAATATACATAACAAATACGCCCATGGATAATAACTCATATATTTGAAAGATATCAATTGGACGGGAAATGAGTATTTCTATTAATAAATGATCAGTAGAAGTGAAAATATTACAGACTTCCATGTCGGCAGGGTTCGGAACCAAGAAACTAAGTTCCTTCCAGCTGGGCCTCCACCACTTCAATCCTCCACCAAAGTCAAGCTCATAGAAGGGAGAGAATGAGGTTCTCCATCAATAAGGGAAGAGCTTGGAGGTTGAACACTGTGTTCAGACTTAAAGGACAAAGGGATGCAAACTCAATATGAAGTAATAATTTCTCTAGAGTAACTTTTCTCTCAAAGTTGAATTACTTTTTCCTCTTTCCCATAGCTCAGAATTGGCCCATTTATAGCCTTCAAATGGAACTGAAGGGTCAAGTCAGAATGTTTCTAGTATATGGAAGGCCAAGGATTAGAGATCTCGTGTCATGACATGGAAACCTGACATTTAATTTTCATTTTTTGGCACAAATCTCGATGTACACGGGTTGTAGTGGAGCAGTCTGCGTATACGCAGGTTGTATAGTAGGCAAGGTGCATACATGTGGAAAAACTTGTATTTTTAGCTTTGGATTTATCAAACAAGGATGCTAAGTCTGCATAGGGAAATGGAAAAAGGACCTTTGTGCAAGATTCCATAGGGTGAGGCAAATCTTTCTATAACAAATGCCCCCTAATGTGTGAGGTCAGAGGAGTATCTGTGATGGCCAAAATACATTATAAACAACCCAAAAGTGGAGTGATGGGGAACCAGCTGGACGAACTAGTTTCTCTTTACAATATGAACTGACTTTGCATACATGTCTACTGATAAAATTACATTGCATATCCATGTGAAAATATACCAAACAAGTGTCTGTGGCCATGAATAGAAAATACAAATGTGTTTATATGCCAATAGTTTTCATAGTCACGAACAAGGCCTAGTAGAACTAGTTTCAAAACCAATATGAAGATATTTGTATACAATGGAGTACAATCTGATCTCCCATGATCACTAAATTCATATAGGCATTGGTCCAATGAAAAGGAAGCAACAACTCAAGAAAGTTCCGGCAACATAGTGATGTCTTCAAGTCTTCTACACAATCCGCCAAGGGTGTAAGTCTACATCATGTGAATAAAGGAGTTGAGGTCGAACACAATGAGACGTCGTTTGATTACCAGTCATTGAGGTATACCGTTAACAAATGTGAGACATCCTACTGACAATGAAAGTAGGTATTAAGGCATCGAGTACATTATTACAAGTGTGGATAAAGGAGTCGGTGTTGAACACCTAAAGAATCCATCAATCATGATACATTGATGTATTCTCGACTATCGATGATGAGAGATCCTGCCACTGATGATTGCAAGCCTCAAGGTACTCATAAGACTCTAGGTCTCGTTTCCAGAATAAATGGGTTGAAGTCGATGGAAGGAGACCCACTGAAAGGAGATAATTAAGGCATCTCTCGTCAGTCAGCACGAGGTACAAAGTAGGAGCTTCATGATTTGGTGGAAATCAGACGAAGAACATGTTCATGAACCAACGACCCGGTGTGTCTTTCACGTGTGCCAAGTGCAAAAGGTACACGAAAAAGACCCTCTGAATAGCATCCAATGATGAAAACTATTGACAAAGGCGATGAAACCACCAATAAGGCTAATGGCATCCAAGACACTGCACGAATCCCAATGTGTGAATAGATCTAACTAGAGGATCTAACTAGGGCACCCATGTTTGGTAAGTCTCTACGAATTGATAATGACACTACTTATAGCAGATGGAAGGTTCTATGTCGCAACAAATGGGTTCGTACCTAAGGCATAAAAAGCGATAGTTATAGGATAATGAGAAAATGCATGGTGGAATGGATACCTATCCTATATGTTGGGTAGTGAAAATACCTGCCCGTGGTGACGAACGGGAAACATAACATTGAAATCGACAAAAATCCCTAGTGAAAACTACAAAAACCAACTCAATCTACCCTTGTATTAGTCCATTAAGTGAAAAAATGGCTCAAAACTATAGACAGTGGGTAAAAATAGTTTATAAATAGTAACAAAACCAAAAATTACTATACCATTTTGATTTTTTTACCCAAATAGTGCAAATTGGACCAAAATACCTCTAAGATTCAAATGGTGATTGTGGGAGCATTAGGAAACGAAACCAAAAACTATCTGGACCAGGTAAATCTACTTCTCTTCCTATTCAATTATAGTGGATTAAATTTTCAAATTGGGTTCCAAATTTTTAGTAATTGAAGGTGTAAAATGTAAAAATTGGTGTACGCGGGTTGTCTTCTATCAGGTCGCGTATACGATGAGCTATAAGCGCCTGTGAAAACTGCAAGGAGCATATAGCCAGCCCTATACACAAATGTAAGTAAGGTAGCTCGCGTACAGGCATGAAATCAATGAATTTTAAGGATGCTAACTCAAATTTCGATTTTCCTTTGGCAGGATGGTTCTTGAATGGAGAGAAAGAGAGCACGAGGAGGTCGATGCTGCTCTGGATCGAGATCTAGGGGCCCAAATGGCATTAAAGAGATGTGGCTTATATAAATTTTGGGCACTCAAGGGAATGAGGATTCGGGTGAGGTTTCTCAAGATGCTTGTCGGTTACTGGGACCCTGAGAGTGAAAGCTTCATCCTCGATAGACAACCATTGAAGATTGAAGATTGAAGTAGAAGATATCTACTTCTTGACTAGTCTATCACGTTTGGGAGAGGTTGTAAACCTCAAATCACGGGGAGAAGGGAGCAGAATGAAAATAGAGTAATACATTGATGCCCACTGTGTAGCAGGGACTCCTAAGGTAGGGAGTCAACTCCCTATCCGGGCGATAAAAAATCTTAGCCTAAAGATTATTGTGCTTGTATTGACCAGGATCACAAGTTCAGACTCGTTGCACCAGGCATCAAGGTCGCTCATGTTCTATGTAGTGCAGTGTATGAGACCCATAGTATATGACTGGTGTACCTCACTACTGGAAAATATGAAGAGCCAGTTGACAGAGTGCAAACGGGGGAGTAAGAAGAATTTTGAGTTTGCCTCTATCCTATGCAGTTTATTTTTTGAGTGGGTTCCAGGTCTGGGACCTAGAGTCGAGATTCTTCCTAGAGGACCTCGTGATCCATCCATGTCCCAGTGGACCAAGGTAATGAGGCGATAGGGAGGAGGTAGGGTGTTGACACCATACAATGAGGATTTCTTCTACTTGTGGCAGTGACAAGTCATTTCCCTAGATGACTATTCCTATGCAAGGATAGACCTCCGAGGAGATCCATACATGCCACTCCCACCAGGGACCGCCTATGGCGACATAGGTATGTCAAAAGTTTTTTAAATATTTCATTTTTTTGTATTTTTGTATAATAGAACAAAAATATTTTTGGATGGTGCTTAAGTGTTATCTAGACACTTGTGTAATGCAAACGTGGGTCTGCGACGACCGGAAGGGTTTCCTAGACATCGACGGAGGAACTGGGGAGATGAGGTGGCGAGAGGAGAAGTAGAGAGAGTCCTACAAAACGTGTAGGGATTCCCATGGTTTAGGTAGAGGATCTGCATGAAGCCATGAAACGACAGGTGGTTGGTGTACCCAGAGCATGGATACAACTCTTTCGGTGTCTCAAAAATGTCATGGTTTGTTACCATGACACACATCCGACGCCACAGGCATAGATGTCGTGGATATTGTAGTACCGATTGTATATGTGTATTGAGAGTATTAGCCCCAATTTTGTACTATAAACACCATATTTTTTGAAATATATAAAAAGGGATCTTCGGCTTTACTTATATTTTACAATGTGTACATTGATGATGTGGTTGTCTTTTCTTTAATTATGTGACAAATGTCAATCTAAAACGGAATTATCATAAGCATAGGATACATGATTAGAACTCCTAGGAATGTGATAATATGTAATAAAATCAAATTGTCGTTCTAAAAGACGTACTCGTAGGAATCATCGGAGTAAAGTAGGATCACGCATGCGATAACTTCCGTTCAACTGACATACTACTAACTAGGAATCCAGGAAAACCTCTAAAGAGAGAATACCATGTGAGATAGCATCGGGCAGAATTTCTATAACGACGTTATATTCGGCCACATTGTTCATGGATGGCCCTAGGCATACACCACCTGAAGACACCAGTAGACCCTTGGGTGAGTAAACCACCCAAGCGGTGGAAGCCAAGTTCCATGTATGATGACTGGCTCCATCTGCAAATCCTAGGTAAACCGAAGACTCCGTTGACATCTTCCAACCAAGGGAAAACTCGATAAGCAAGCTAAAGATGGAAAGAAAGGGAAAAGATATATACACTAAATTACATTAGTATACAAAGAGTTTTGCCCGAGCTTGGGGCTCAAGCGTAATATCTATTCAAGTAGAGCCCATTCCTGGGCTCGACCAACATATTCCCTTCATAATATTCTAAATCATAGGCTCCTTTTTCTAGAACACGTCGCACGATATAAGGACTATGCCACATGGGTTTAAACTTGCCTGCCCCCAGTGGTTCTTTGTCTTGATCATACAAGAGGACCAAGTCACCCTCAGCGTACAACCGAGGAAAGAAAGACTTGTTGTACTAGACCTTGACACATTTTTTGTTCGCCTCAATAGTCGTAAAGTCATCTCGATGCTTCTCGTCGAGAATATCTAGGTGTATAAGGCGTCGCTCAAGATCAGAAGTGTCGGGTAGGAGCACGACTGCCAAATTAAGAGAAGGAATTTCACATTCAATAGGTAAAATCGACTCCACACTGTGTACTAACTGGAAAGGGGAAAATCCGGTGACAGTATTGACCGAGGTTCAGTATTCCCAGAGTGTGGGATATAGCATGATGTGCCAGTCGGACTTGCTCTGACTGGTAGTTTCTTTCAAAATGGTCTTGAGAGACTTGTTGACGACCTCTACTTTTCCATTTTCTTGGGGGTAATAAGGAGAAGAATGACCATGTCTAAACCCTAGCTTAGATGTTAGTTCTTCCATCATTTCGTTCTGAAAGTGACTGCCATGATTAGTGACAATCTCACTCGGGATACCAAACCGGGCGATAATTTGATTGAGTACGAAGAAAGCTACAATATTTTCATTGGATTTAATTGTAGGCATGGCCTCGGCCCATTTAGTAAAGTAGTCAATGGCCACGATAATGTGTTGATGCCCCCCAGCCGAAGTTGGGTTGCAATCTATGAATTCCACCCCCCACTTGGTGAAGGGACCGACGGTAATGACTGGGTGAAGAGGGGATGGATGCAAGCACATTTTCCGATTGAACACCTGGCAGAGGTGACACTTCTTAACCGCCTCAATACAATCTTTAAATATAGTAGGCTAGAAATAACCGGCTCGCAAAAGTTTTTGGGTTGTCACAAGCCCAGATATGTGACCACCACAAGCCCCACTATGGCAATCATTTAGGACTGACTCAGCCTCTTTGTGAGTTAAACAATAATGAAAGATAATGTCTATTCCTCGGTGATACAAGGTGTCACTGATGATAGTTAATTTATTATCTTGGTATCTTATACGTCGTCGGTCATCTCGCGAGAGATGCTAAGGGAACTTCAAGGTTTGAAGATAGAGAACAATGTCTCCATACCAGGGGTTAGATGACCAGACAAGAAAAATGTGTTTGTTTGCAAACAAATCAACATGGATAATGTCATCATATAATCATGTAAAATTGGATATTAACTCCACGAAGACTAGTGATTTATTGGATTTCGCAGAAGTGAAATCGAGATCAAACTCTTGTAAAATGAAAATCCACTTATTATATTTCCCCCCTATGATACGCCTAGTAAGGACATATTGAAATGGATTGACATCAACAACCATAGTAGTCTTGAAAAGCTATATATAATGATGCAAACGTGGACTGTGTGAACGACAACCAAAGATAGCTTTTCAACATGAGAATAATTAAGCTCAGGACCGACTAAATTTCGACTAAGATAGTAGATGACGTGATCGTGGAGCTCATCATCCTCCTGAACCAGAACCATACCAATCATCTCCTCATATGCAACGATATAAAGTAGGTAATCCCTACTGTAGTCAGGAGACTTCAGTAGAAGCATCGATACCAAGGCTTTCTTCAAAGCATCGAAGGACTATTGGGCTCACTCATCCCAGATAAAAGGGATGTCCTTCTTCAAAAGATGCATGAAACCCTTAGTGATATTGGTATAATTCACTATAAACTGATGAAGAAAGTTAGCTTTCCCCTATAAACCTTGAATTTGTCTAATCATGTGCGGGGGAGGCAATCGAAATATTACCTCAACCTTTAGTGGATCTACCATGACCCCGGTCTCAGAAACTATAAATCCCAAAAGACAACCAGACTTAACGCAAAATATGCACTTGTGAGGGTTTAACAGGATTCTATAGTAATGAAATCTTTCAAAAACAAGCCGAAGTTGAGTAGCATGATCCGCTCTCTTGCGAGAGTGAGAAGCGAGATCATCAAGGTAAGCTTTGACTATGTGCTTAAGATCATGAAAAGCGAAAGTCATGTCACGTTGGAAGGTTTCTCTAGCATTTTTAAGGTCGAAAGGCATTTTCTGGTATGCAAAAGTACCCCAAGGACAAATAAATGTCATCTTTTGTTGATCCTCAGGTTTGATTTGAATTTGGTTATATCTTGTAAATCCATCCATAAAAGAAAATACTTCGCTTCCTGCACACTCATCGAAAATATTATCGATGAAAGGTGTGGGGAAGTTATCTTTAGGACAGGCCCTATTCAGGTCACGAAAGTCCATACATACACAGATATTTCCTTGCTTCACAGGAATGGGGTTGGATAATCATTCAGTCAAGGGAACTGGGTAGATGAAGCCAATATTAAGTAGTTTCTCCACCTCTACCTTAATAGCAGGGGTCTTCCGGGGTTTGAAAACTCTAAAACGTTGCCAAACAAGTTTAGCATCCGGATAAGTTCTAATATCATGTTTGACAATACGGGGGTCGATTCCTGGCATCTCTTCATATGACCAAGTGAATACATCTCGAAATTCCCTGAAGAGTTTGGTGTAGATCAGGATTTCTTCTGGTGAACAATCTGCATCGATATTTACGTTTTCAACCTTTCCAGGGGTACGAGAGATATCATTCATGACGGTAGGAAAAATACTCTCCATGTTTCCTTCAGCATAAATTTCATGTGTATCAAGTGGAATTATGGCGTGACTGACTATCTCACTCAAAGTAGATCGAAAGTCATCATGTTTGATTCTTTCAAGCTCTGGGATAAAATCGTAGCGATGTTGCATATCATCCCAAGGTATGTTGGAACCATTCATGGATTCAATGATAGCTTCATCCAAAGGCAAAGTATTATCTAGGAAATCATGTGAACAAGACAATGAAGTGGCCCACATGGGCCTAAGAACAAGATCCTCCTCATTCGTCGGCAAGGTAACAAGATCAGGATCAGTGGAAGAGTCAAGAACAACTTGATACACAATCTCCATTGTTGATAGTGGCATGGCCATTCCAACATGAAACTGACCTTCACAAGATGAAGTCGGGGAAGGTAGGGTCCACGGTTCACTAAAATAGGAAGTGCAGAAAGGAATGGACCTCCTAGTCGAAACGGGCCTACTAGACATGGCGTAAATGTGATGAATCGGTGTCGTGAAGTTGAAAGTACCCATGAGGGAAGAATACATTCTGACAGTGATATTATTAGTTTTCAGTTGAGAATTGTCAATCACAGGGATCGATGGTCCAATAGATGTATTGGGACTAGAGTACGCAAAGGATAATTGGTCGATCATCACAATCTTCCCTTCATGAGTAAAACAAAGAGTAGGAAAGACGGACGATACGATGACAACCATAGTATAGGTCCAATTGTGTCTTAGTAATAATTTATAATCAAGAGGTGCATCAACTACCTCTACCTCCACCTCTACCATCTTCCCACCTAACTGGACCGGAAAGTCAGGAAGAATACCTTGAGGGTGGAAGGAATGACTGTCAAAAGTAGTCAACATGTTCGATGACTTGGAAAGAGTCGAAGAACCGAGATATTTCCAACAAATCAAGGACATCACACATGTAGCAACACCTTCATCAACAACCGCACATTTGATGGTATACTTTTAGTACTCCACGTGGATTTGGAAAGCCACATGGTAAGGCAAGCGAGGCTTCACATCCGTGACATCAAACTTGATAATTTTTTAGCCACTGGGTTCTAGAGATCCTAAAGTAGATAGTAAGGCATTCCTCTGTGAAGGAAACGTTTGGAGTACCTCCAAATCTGACATCGCACAAGGGGTTTGACCCAGGTCCTCAACAATAGAGTAGTTCTGGGTGGCTCTAGCATTTGGATTGTGGGTAGAGCACTTGAGTACTCCTTTCGGAACATGAGGTGGTTGCTCTAGTTTTCCAATCTGTAAATTCATATCTGAAGGAGGAGGAGGAGATTCTAGACCATAAATATCTTGTGAAGAGCTATAATCTCGAGATCGAGTGGCTACATCGATTTTTTCATCGACCATATTGATACACAAATGATCTCCATATTGCACCAGTGGGTTTTGACTCCCACCAGCTGCATTTCCAGTGTTTGAGGAACTCGAGGCCATGTGTTGGTTATGTGGGAATGGATTTGTCAGCACGACAGGTGGTAGAGATAATAGCCTTGTATCTTCCGTAAGTTTGGGGCATAAATGGGTAAGGTGATGATCTGTGAAAAGCTTACAAGGAAACTTCACCTTATGTTTTTCTCGTTTTCCCTCTCCAGCATTATTATTCGTCTTCTCATTATTACCATTGTCCTTGGGCTTATTACCATTTTTCCCACCCTTACGATTATTACATCCTTTATTCTTATTCTCGCCTGGTTTTTGGTTACCATTTGTCTTGGCCAACAATTTCACGGAAAGTACATCCACCGACTGAATGGGATTGGAAGACATAGACGAAGTTGGCCCTCCTGCAGACTAGCTCAGAGACAACTCTTTCAAATTCTTGGTCACTGAGTCTGCAGATCTTACATTGGCAGAACCTACAATGCCATCGGCATGAGGTCAAGGATTTTTTCTAGGGTTGTAAGTTGACCGTGGTGAGTCCGAAGGAAGGTGGTATAACATCCCAAACTAAGCATATATCAAGTCTAACTGTTAGGATCTAAAGATCGCTTCTTCCTTAGTGGTAACCCTGGAAGTGGCAACGTCCTTCAAGATAGGAGCATGCAAAGACTTAAGGAACAATTCTAAAAGAAAGGTCGGGGGTATAGGGGTCTTAATCAACCTCTTTCGTCTATGCCACTCCTAGATATGATCTGAGATATGAGTGGTGGTGTCCTGGCGTAAAGTCGACAGAAGTTCTAGGCTAGCATTGTAATGAATGGGCAATTGGAATTGGTTAAGAAAGACCATTACCAACTGACAAAAGGTCCCATATGCCCCTGTAGGTAGCTCAATATACTATTTCACAACAACTCCAATGAGGGTGCGTTGAAACAATCTCAACCGAATAGAATCGTCATTAAGGGAATTTTATGAGCACCAAAGGTGAAAGTTAGTGACGTGATCACCAGGATCCTCACCATTCTTACCTTTGAATTTTGGGATGTCTGAAGAAATCTTGGTGGGGATGGGGGGCCATGTAGGTTCATGACTCACAGGGTCATTCATTAACTTAGACAATTCTGGTAGATTAAGCGTGGCCAGAAAAGGGAGACGAGGTTGCGACATATGGCCCCAAGCTCCCGAGAAAGATTGTGCTTTCAAAACTGCAGCCCATCCATGGTTCTGGTAAGCACCATATCCCTATCCGGGATTATAAGGCTATCCTCCAGGATGATTCATAAAAGGTTCGTTGGGCATCATTCCAGTAGGAATGTTCTATTGAGGGTTATAAAAATTTCCCCCAGCCAGATTGGATCTGGGTTGGGGGTTGCCCAAAGTGTGAAACTGACCTCCTTCGGGTGGAAATCCGGAGGATAGAGGTGGATTTTTCATGCCAAAATTATTGGTCGGAATCAACATCAAGGAGGTAGGGGTATATGACAGACCTTGAGGAAGGGAAATGCCTCTTCCATTCACATATGTGGGTGAATGGAACCCCACTACATTTCATTGTTGACACCTGGAGCCAGAAGACCCTAATCTCAATCGAGGTCGTCAAGAGATTGAAGCTTCCAATGATGCCACGCCCCCAACCATACACCATCAATTAATTGAGCCAAGGATGAGAATTATGTGTCAGCCAATAGTGTTACATGTCTTACAACATCAAACCCTTCGAAGATGAGGTACTATGTGATGTTTCCCCACTTGAAGTTTGTGATGTTATTTTGGGACAACCTTATATGTGGAAACATCATATTGTTTATTATTCATAACCTCATAATGTCATTATCACTCTGGGGGGTTATCCTGACAAGTTACATGAAGTAGTTCCAACCACTACAATTTCATTGATCTCAACAAAACAATGTGGAAGAGTAATCTCATAGACTGCAAAGTTTCTCCTCTTCATGGATTGGTCAAATGGGGATTGAAAGGTCAATATGACCACCAAAAATTCAACATATAGTCTCTCTACACAACAAAAACAAGTGAACAATCTTGTAGAGGAATATAAATACCTCTTCTCTTCACTTGTAGGGATTTATTTTCACTATCAGGTCAAACATCCAAGTGATTTGCTACTTAGTGATCCCTTTCCCAATGTTCCAATATGCAAGCACTCCCTTTTGGAGAATGAGGAAATAAAGTATCAAATTGATGAGTTCATTCACAAGGGCCAAATCCAACCAAGCTCCTCACCTTGTGGGAGCCCATTTGTGTTGGTGCAAAAGAAGGATCGAACGTGGTGTCTCTGTATTGATTATAGAGCCCTGAATAAAATCACTGTCAAGAACCCATACATGATCCACTGTATTGAAAATATTCTCGATCAACTCAAGGGTGCCAAGTTCTTCAGCAATATTGATCTGAATTCGAGCTATCACCAAGTTCCAATAGAATCAATTGTTGTATGGAACACAACCTTCAAATATAAATAAGGCCTCTTTGAGTGGTTGGTCATGCCTTTTGGCTTCAATAATGCTCCAACGAAATTCATCAGGATGATGGATGATATCTTGTGTCCATTCAAAAAATATTTTGTGGTGGTCTTTCTGGATGACATCCTCATATTCAACTGGACCTGGGAAGAGCACTCGCAACACATTTAGCAAGTCATGAGAACCCTGCAACAACACACGTTATATGCCAACTTGGAGAAATGATCATTTGGCATGAAAATAGTCCATTACTTAGGATACATTGTAGATGAACATGGTGTGCATGTGGATCCAACCAAGATCCAAGTCATTTGTGATTGGCTAGTCCCATAGGCTCTGAAAGAGCACTGTGACTTCTTAGTCCTCACCAAATTTTACTGCAAGGTCATGATGAGTTTCTCTCATATAGCTCAGTTCTTAATTCAAGTGACCAAGGAGGGAGATAAAGCCAAGTTTTGTTGGTATGAATCATAACAAAAAGCATTGCAGGATCTAAACATTGCCTCTATTCTGCACTATTCCTCATATTGCCATATCTACAACAACCATTCGAGATTGAGATAGATTCCTTTGACTATGCTATCGGTGTTGTCATCACTCAGCAAGGACATCCGATTTCTTATCATAATGAAACATTTTTTGATGTTGTTTGCAGGTATCCCACCTATGAAAAAAATATATACTACATTGTGTAGGCATGCCAAAAGTGGAAGCACTACATTTTGGAAAAGGAAACAATCATCCACACTGATCACAAGCCTCTGCAATTCATGTAGACACAATGAAAGCTACAAAATTACTGCCATTAGAAATGGTCCACATACCTACAATAATTCCACATGAATATTAAGTACAAGAAGCGCAACACCAAATGTGTTTTTGAGTGCCTCAGTTGGCCCCAAGTTGTGTCCCTCACCATAGTTCTTAATCATGTAGGCATGATAACTCTAAGGGTCCACAATTATACAATTATGAATCTAACTCTGCTACTACTTATCAAACCCTAAGTGTCAAGAAAAAAGTTCTGGATTTCCACCTCTAGGATGCACTCTTGTGTTATCTTTTCCATATTTATGTTCCTTCAATTTTGCATGCAAAGCTAATTTGGGAAGCACATTACAGTCAATTGGTAGGGAACTTCGAGGTGGAGAATATAGTAGCATTACTTCATAAGCATTTCTATTGGTGCAAGCTTCAACACAATATCGCCCAGTACATTAGGTTATGCATTGCATGTGCCATTGATAAGTCATCCATCAAGAAGAAATGGTTTTACACTCATCTCCATACACCAAAAAAACCCTGAGAATTTGTCTCCATGGATTACATGTCAAGGTTTCCCTCCACCAAACATGGTCACGATTGTGTTTTTGTGGTTGTCGATTGGTTCTCTAAGACGAACATTTTGACACCCTATAAAAAGAGTATCACATTTGAGGCCATTGTTAAACTCTTCTTTGTGCATGTTTGGGTTCATTTTGGGATACCATATACCATCATTTCTTATAGGGACAATAGGTTCATAAACACCTTTTTGTTTATCCTATTATCTTTGATAGACACTAAGTTGACTTAATTGATTGTCTTTCATCCCCAAATAGATGGACAAATATAGGTGGTCAATTATATGATTGTGCATATCCTATGCATGTACAAATCCACGCATCCATGTACATGGAATGAGATCCCCCCATATGTTCAACATATCTATAACAAATCCCTCCACAACTTTATTGGCCACAACCTTTTTCAGGTGTGCTTGGTGTTCCAGCCATTGGCCCCCATTAATGTATCTCTACCCATTCCACCTTCCCCGGTAGAGTCCTCCCACACTTAGACCGAGGTAGATAAAGAATCCAAATTAATTGAACATATATAACACCTCCAATAATAGGTTCATGATATATTGGAGAAGGAGAATTCCAAGTATAAGCAATGACATGACTAGCATCGGGTTCCTCACAAGTTTCAGGTTGGTGACAAGGTGTAGTTGCATTTGTAGAAAGAGAACCTCACGGGCCCTCAAAAGAATATTAGAACACTTTGATATGGTACTTACACCATCACCAAGGTTGTGGTTGACAATGATTTTGAATTTAGTATTCCTCCTTTCCTTGGCTTACACCTAGTATTTAATGTGGATTTGTTTCGACCATATTTCCCACCTCTGTTGGACACCTCAAAGGTGGATGAGAATTTGGTAGCTAAAGAACTCAATACTCAATGAATTGTACAATCACCATTGTATTGGATCATGAACATGAAGATGAAGGGCACTTGCTAGAAAAATATTCAACTCTATCAGGTTGTTAAGCGGGACAACTACTTCACCAAGGCAAGTGGCTCACCAAGGGTCATATTCCACAAACGTTTCCCCATCTCCTAAGGGATATCGACACAATGGGGACCATTTCTTCCTAATTAGGGAGGAATGATCTAGGTGGATATCAATGGTGACCCATCTCTTCCACTAACTCATCATGGTTGTCCATCTTGGACATTTTTTTTATGATTTTCAGGTCCTAAACTTTTGGGGTTGTTTTGAGGCCCTAAATGATATTTTTTGGCCATTCATGTGCCTAGGGTTGCAATCACATGCCCAATCACTACCAATAATTTTACTTCTCGATTATATCTTTCCAACGAGATACTAAACACCCCAAACATAGATTGTATGCAAATTTTTCACCCCTGAGAAGTTGATGCATCAACTAACCACCTCGAGGCCCGCAAACCTTTTGGAACTTCACCTCCTAAGGTCATGGTTTTGGACCTTTAGGGTTCTTGGTTTATGTTAAAAGACCATTCTTGTGGCCCATTGTATGATCTTTCTATGAATGAGTGTTGCCAACATCTCTTTCTCTTCAGAGATAAGACACCACCATTCTAGCCAATTTGTGTTCTACATTATTCTACTATTTTATTCATTAATAGAAGTTGGGTTTCACTGTATATTTGTGTTTGTTGCTATATTTTTGTTTGTATCTCATTTTGTTCTCAATATAATCTTAATCATACCTCCAAGAAACATTAAACTAGTGTTAGTTGTCTTCCTATGATCATGTGGGTCCAACTGAACTAACAATCCCTAGTACCATATAATATGTTACACATCAAGCTCCCATTGACTCACAGTGGCACTATATGGGTGTAGCTAGTCAAATGTTCCCTACAACTAGTGTGTCGAGATTCACCTCCACACCCTAATGGAGTATACTAGTGAGGAAATACAAATCCTGTACAACCAACTCTAACCTATAACAATGTGCCATCTCTTAGTAGGTTCCCACTAGTCAACAATCCTATCTAGTAGCTCTAAGGTACTCCACATCAATGGGATGCAAAATAACTTCGGTAATTAACACTTGCATAATGCATAAATGTATTGCATTTAGTTTATTGTATACACAATAAGTCACATGCAAAATATCAATTGTAGCAAGGATTGACAGTTTTATGAGTTTTTTGGAATATTGTATATGTGGTTTCTTCAATGAATAAATAACTAGAAAGTTTCAAGATACTATTGAGAGGCATCATTGTTTTTTTTTAATGTAATTGGTTAACTAAATTCAATTTTTGTTTATATGATATT
>ML788521.1:249754-286094 GCA_009831015.1 Picea engelmannii | reverse complement strand
CTTTTCCTTTCTTAAGTCAACTTAAAAATATAACTTTTAACTTCTTGACTTTTCCCCCCTCAGTGTGAGACTATGACCTAGTGGGGGTGCCCAGGCCACTGAGTCTCCTCATCACCTCTCTAAGAGGTGGGGGACATTACAGGACACTAGAAAATGGTGTGAGTTCTGTAAAATCCCTTAGCACAACACTGATGAACATCGCTCAAAAAAATCATTGATGGAAAAGATTAAAGAAAAAGAGTCGTACCCTGACTCAGAATCTTATTCAAAGCAAGATAAAGGAAAGAAAATCATTGATGTGGAATGTAGTGCTACCATCAAAACCAAAAATATCCAACCATACGATTCAAAGGAGCTTTAGGAAGGGGAATGGTTATTCCATTCATAGATGTGGGTGAAGGGAACCCCACTACATTTCATTGTTGACACTGGGAGCCAGAAGACCCCAATCTTCATCAACAAATTGAAGCTTCCAATGATGCCACACACCCAACCATAAAACATTAGTTGGTTGAGCCAAGGATGAGACCTGTGTGTTATCCAGTAGTCCTACATGTCCTACAACATCAAGCCCTTCAAAGATGAGGTACTATGTGATTTTTCCCCACTCAAAGTTTGTGATTTTATTTTTGGACAACCTTATATCTGGAAGCATCATATTTTTTATGACTCCTGACCTCGTAGTGTCATTATCACTCTAGGGGGTTATCCCTAGAAGGTGCCTGAGGTAGTTTTGACTACTACAATTTCATTTATCTCATCAAAACAATGCAGAAGAGTAATCTCATAGATTGCAAAGTTTCTCCTCTTCATGGCTTGGTCAAAAGGGGAATGAAAGGTCAATGTGACCGCCACAACTTCAACATGCAGTCTCTCTACACAACAAAAATAGGTGGACAAGCTTATAGAGGAATACAAATACCTCCTCGCTTCACTTGTAGGGGTTCCTTTTCACTATCAAGTCAAACATCCAATTGGTTTTATACCCTGTGCTCCCTTTCTCAATGGTCCAATATATAGTCTCTCCCTTTTGGAGAATGAGGAAATAAAGGATCAAATTGATGAGCTCATTCACAAGGGCCACATTCGACCAATCTCCTCACCTTGTGGGAGCCCAATTGTGTTGTTGCAAAAGAAGGATGGAAAGTGGTGTCTCGGTATTGATTATAGAGCCTGAATAAAATCATTGTCAATAACCGATACATGATCCCTCATATTGAAAATATTCTCGTGGTGTCTCTGTATTGATTATAGAGCCCTGAATAAAATCATTGTCAATAATCGATACTTGATCCCTCATATTAAAAATCTTCTTGATCAACTCAAGGGTGCCAAGTTGATCTTCAACAATATTGATCTGAAGTTGGGCTATCACCAAGTTCTAATATAATCAATTGATGTATGGGAGACAACCTTTGAATCTAAAGAAGGCCTCTTTGAGTGTTTGGTCAATCCTTTTTACTTGAATAATGCTCCAACGACATTCATCGAGATGATGGATGATATCTTGTGTCCATTCACAAACTCTTATGTGGTTTTCTATTTGGATAACATCCCCATCTTGAGTTGGACCTAGGAAGAGCACTTGCAACACATTTACCAAATCCTGAGCACCCTGTAACAACACAAGTTATACACCAAGTTCGAGAAATTATCATTTGGCATGCAAATAGTCCATTACTTAGGATACACTGTGAATGAAAATGGTGTGCATGTGGATCCAACCAAGACCCAATTCATTTTTCATTGACCAGTCCTAAAGACTCTGAAAAAGCACCACAACTTCTTGGTCCTTGCCAACTTTTACCGCAAGTTCGCCATGGGTTTCTCTCATATATCTCATCCCTTAAGTCAAGTGACAAAGGAGGGAGCTAAAGCCAAGTTTTCCTGGTATGAATCATAGCACAAATCATTGCATGATCTAAAACGTTGCCTCTATTCTACACTAGTCCTCATATTTACATATCTACAACAATTATTCGAGATTGAAATAGATGCCTTTGACTATGCTATTGGTTTTTTCCTCACTCAACATGGACGTCTAGTTTCCTATCATAGTGAAACACTTTCTAATTTTGTTTGCAGGTATCCCACCTATGACAAAGAGATATAATCCATTATGTAGGCATGTCAAAAGTGGAAGCATTACATTTTGGGCAAGGAAACGATCATCCACACTTATAACAAGCCTTTGCAATTCATGTAGACACAAGGAAATATACAAAATAACCACCATTAGAAATGGTCCACATACCTATAATAATTCCACATGAATATTAGATACAAGAAGGGAAGCCCCAATTGTGTTGTTGATCGCCACAGTTGGCCCCAGGTTGTGTCCCTCACCATATTTCTTAATCTTGTAGGCACGAGACCTCTAGGTAGCCACAATTATACAACAGTGACTCTAAATTTTCTACTACTATTCAAACCCTGAGTGTCAAGAAACAAGTTCTGGATTTCCACCTCTAGGATGCACTCTTATGCAAATTTTTTCATCTTTGTGTTCCTTCAAGTGAGCATGCAAAGATAATTTGGGAGGCACATTACAGTAAGTTGGTAGGGCACTTCGAGGTGGAGAAGATAATAGCAATACTTCGAAATCATTTCTACTAACTTCGCTACTACTTATCAAACCATGAGTGTCAAGAAACAAGTTTTGGATTTCCACCTCTAGGATGCACTCTTGTGTAATTTTTGTCATCTTTGTGTTCCTTCAAGTGAGCATGCAAAGCTAAATTGGGAGGCACATTATAGTCATTTGGTAGGGCACTTCGAGGTGGAGAAGAAACTAGCAATACTTTGAAATCATTTCTACTAGTGCAAGACTAAACACGGCGTCGACCAATACATCAGGTTGTGCAATGCATGTGCCATTTCTAATCTGTCCATCAAGAAGAAAGGATTGTACACTCATCTTCCTACACCAAACATGCCCTGGGAATTAGTCTCCATGGATTACATGTCAAGGTTTCCCTCCACCAAACATGGTCACGATTGTGGTTTTGTGGTTGTCAATCGGTTATTTAAGATGGTCGTTTTGACACCCTATAAAAAGAGTACCACATCTGAGGTCAATGCTAAACTCTTCTTTGTGCATGTTTGGGTTCATTTTGGGATACCATAGACCATCATTTCATATAGGGACAACAAGTTCCTCAACACCTTTTGGTCCAACCTATGGTCTTTTATAGACACCAAGTTGATTGAATCGATTGTCTTTCATCCCCAAATAGATGGAAAAATAGAGGTGGTCAATAATATGATTGCGCATATCCTGCGTATATACAACTCCAAGCATCCATGTACATGGGATGATATCCCCCCATATGTTCAACATAGCTATAAAAAATCCATCCAAAACTCTATTTTCCAAAACCTTTTTCAAGTGTCCTTGGTGTTCCAGCCATTAGCTCCCATTAATGTAGCTCTACCCGTTCCACCTTCCCCAATAGAGTCCTCCCACGCTAAGACTGAGGTAGATAAAGCAACCAAATTCATTGAATGGATATAATACCTCCAACAATAGGTTCATGATATCTTGGAGAAGGAAAATGCCAAGTATAAGCAACGGCATGACTAGCATTTTGTTCCTTGCAAGTTTCAGGTTGGTGAGAAGGTGTAGTTTCATTTGTAGAAAAAGAACCTCACATGCCCTAACAAGAAGATTAGATCACTCTGATATGGTAATTACACCGTCACCAAGGTTGTCAGTGATTATTCTTTTGAATTGAGTATTCCTCATCTCCTTGGCTTACACCCAATATTTAATGTGGAGTTGTTTCGACCATATTTCCCACCTCTATTGGACACCTCAAAGGTGGATGAGAATTTGGTAACTAAAGATGAAGGGAGCTTGACACAATGGTGACCATTTCTTCCTAATTAGGGAAGAATGATCTAGGTGGATATCTTTGGTGAGACACATCTTCCACTAACTCATCATGGTTCTCCATCTTGAACGATTTTGTTATGATTTACAAGTCCTAAACGTTTGGGACCATTTTGAGGCCCTAAATGATGTTTTTTGTCCATTCATGGATGTAGGGTTGCAATCACATGCACAATCCCTACCAATAATTGTACTTCTTGATTAGACCTTTCCAATGAGCTACTAAATTCCCCAAACATAGATTGTATGCAAAAGTTGCACCCCAGAGAAATTGACGCATCAACTAGCCACCTCGAGACCTGCAAACCTTTTGGCATTTCACCTCCTAGGGTTAGGGTATTAGACCTTTAAGATTCTTGGTTTATGTTAAATGGCCATTCTTGTGTCCCATTGTATGATATTTCTACGAATGAGAATCACCAACATCTCTTTCTCTTCAAAGATAAGATAACACCATTCTAGCTAAATTGTGTTCTACAATATTCTACTATTTTATTCATTAATAGAAGTTGGGTTTCACTATATTTTTGTTTGTATCTTATTTTGTTCTCAATATAATCCGAATCATCCCTCCAAGAAATGTTAAACTAGTGTTAGTTTTCTTCCTATGGTCAAGTGGGTCATATTGAACTAACAATCCATAGTACCATATATATGTTATACATCAAGCTCCGATTGACTCACAGTGGCACTATATGGGTGTATCTAGTCAAATGTTCCCACAAGTAGTGTGTCGAGATTCACCTCAACACCCTGATGGAGTATACTAGTGAGGAAATACAAATCCTTTACAACCAACTCTAACCTATAACCCAACACCATCTCTTAGTAGGTTCCCACTAGTCAACAATCATATCTAGTAGCTCTAAGATACTCCACATTAATGGGATGCAAAATAACTTCAATAATTGACACTTGCTTAATTCATACGTGTATTGCATTTGGTTTATTGTATACCCAAAAAGAAACACGCACAATATCAATTGTAGCAAGGATGAATTTTATGAATTTTTTAGAATATTGTATATTCGGTTTCTTCAATAAATAGATAATTGGAAAGTTTCAAGATATTATTGAGAGGTATCATTGTTTTTAATCTAATTAGTTAACCAAAGTCAATTTTTTATATGATATTGCTTATTGTTTATGATTCAATCAATGCTTGAATATATATGTGTGTTAATGAAGGAATAAATGTTTAACTATTCTAATTTTTAGACTTATTTTAATTATATATTCATTGATTTTGATCCTTGATTTTATTCATTTTAATTATATATATATATATTAAAATATTCTATTAAATAAACTAGGACTAATATTTATTATGCAATGTTTGTTTATGCAATGTTTGTTTAGACTTCAATTATTATTATAAGAATTCTCAAAATTCACGATAAATTATATAACTAAATTATTAAACTTATGATAAATTAAACAAATATTTGATTTTTATACATATGATTTCAAAAAATTCAAGTCACATACTATAAAACAATCACATACTAAAAGTTTAATAAAGATCACATACTATAAAACAATAAAACAAAAAATTCCATCCAATATAATTTCAATACTCTAAAATGTTTTTTTCAAAGAGTTTGAATGGAAAATTTATATAGAATTTGTTAAGAAATTGGTAAAAGTACAAAATTATTAAAAATTTGACAAGATAAATAATTCAGAAAATATCACATCATGCCAACACACATTGACGGTGATAATTGATTATCTCTCATATTCACATAAACAAGCATCAAACATCATTTTATAATTCACATAAACAAGCATCAAACATCATTTTATAATTCACATAAACAAGCATCAAACATCACTTTATATCTTTAAAATTTTACAACGATTTATGATAAAATGCATGTATTTGCTTAATGAGTAATCTCTATTGAATAGAGTATAAATACGTATTAAAGAAGAGGGAATCTAAGATTTTGTGTAAGATGGAAAAAAATAATAAATTGTTATTTTTAAATAATAAAATATTAATATTTATTATATATTTTAATTATGTATTTTTAATAAATAATATTAAATAAGATTAGTATTTAATAATTATTAATGAATGATGACAATTAATTATAATATATAGCAAATAAAAGATTTAATGTTTAATTGTTATATATTTTGAATCTATTTTGATTATTTATTCAATAGTTTTGGTCACGATATGATTCATTTTGATTATGTATGAATTTAAAAAATAAAAAAGTTAAACTACTATGTTATATAAACTATCACTAATATTGATTAGATTTCAATTATTATTATAAGAATTCTCAAAATTTATAATATATAAAAAAGTTAAAATACTATGTTATATAAACTATCACTAATATTTATTAAACTTCAATTATTATTATTATAAGAATTTTCAAAATTTATGATATATTATATAACTAAATTCTTAAAATTATGAGGAATTAAATAAATGTTTGATTTTTATGTTTATATTTAAAAAAATCTAAGTCACCAAAAAATTTAATAAAGACCACATACTATAAAACAAAAAAAATCTATCCAATGTAATTTTAATAATCTAAAATGTTTTTTCAAAGAATTTGAATGGAAAAATCATATTTAATTAATAAAAATATAAAATTATTAAAAAATTAACAAAAAAAATAATTCAAAAAAATTCACTTCATGCCTATATATATATATATATATATATATATATATATATAATCTTTATTTTGTAATAAAACAATAAATTATTTACATAAAAATTTAATTCACATAAGTAAACATCAAACATCATCTTATATTTTTAAAGTTTTATTATGATTTGTTCTAAAACTTCATTTTATATCTTTAAAATTTTACTATGATTTGTAGTAAAATAATTTTATATCTTTAAAGTTTTTGTATGATTTGTTCTAAAACTTCATTTTATATCTTTAAAATTTTACTATGATTTGTAGTAAAACATCATCTTATATTTTTAAAGTTTTATTATAATGTGTTTTAAAACTTCAGTTTATATCTTTAAAATTTTTGTATGATTTGTTCTAAAACTTCATTTTATATCTTTAAAATTTTACTATGATTTGTAGTAAAACATCATCTTATATTTTTAAAGTTTTATTATGATTTGTTTTAAAACTTCATTTTATATCTTTAAAATTTTACTATGATTTAAAATTTTACTATGATTTGTAGTAAAATAATCTTATTATCTTTAAAGTTTTTGTATGATTTGTAGTAAAATAATCTTATATCTTTAAAGTTTTATTATGATTTGTTCTAAAACTTCATTTTATATCTTTAAAATTTTACTATGATTTATAGTAAAAATGCATGTCTTTGCTTGAGGGCTAATCTCTATTGAATATAGCATAAAATACTAATACTATTAAAGAGTAAGAAATAGTGAGATGTTGTTAGAAAAATATTAAATTATTATTTTTAAATATTAAAATATTAATATTTATCATATATTGTTAAATATTTTTAATAATATGTTTTTAATAAATAATATTAAGAAAAATCATTATTTAATACAATATGTTGATAATTAATTATTTCTTATAATTCACATAATTAAGCATCAAACATTATTTTATATTTTTAAATTTGTATTATGATTTATAATCAAATACATAATTAAGCATCAAACATCATTTTATATCTTTAAATTTTTATTATGATTTATGATCAAATACATATATTTTGCTTAATGAGTAATCTCTATTGAATAAAGCATCATTACCATTACACATATATTTATTAAAATATTTATATTTATGATATATTTTAATAATGTGTTTTTAATAAATAATATTAAACAATGTTAGTGTTTAATAATGAATGAAATATATATATAATAGTTTGTGTATGATCCTACTCTGTAAAATTGGTATCAGAGCCATGTTTCTGAGATTAATGAAAGAAGATTTTGTCTGAGTGAATTCATTTGTATATGAGCCTTGTGTTCGAAATATTCAGATTGCAAGATGTGTAAATGGAGATAGTAGTCGACATGATTGCTTACTATGGTCTCTAGCAGTTGTTGTCTGACAAAAGAATAGTTGTTGAAGCCGAAGAAGGCGTGGAGTGCTATAATTGTCATTTTCCCATAGTAAGTCATATCTTACCACCTGTTACGTTTACTTGCCTGCAGTCGTAAAATATTGCTAAAAGTTGCAGTAGTATAAGATGAGTTCACATATAGGCCAATCTAGTTATGATTTGTCCTCTGATGTCAAATATAAGCCTAGTAAATTGTATAAATGTTTGTTAATTTCTACATCTTCTGACCCACTGTATAATACTCGTGTTATCGCTCAAGAATATGAGTCAAATGTGAGCTGGCGTATGCCAGAAATAGAACCTTCAAAGATCTATGATCTCCCAATGTTTCAGTTTCGTGCCTCAACTCTAATACGTTATTGTTCCAGTAATGTTCCTCTGTCTTTAGGACAGACTATGTATCAAATTCCTTAACTCCAACAATTAGATATTGTTTGGGGATTGGAACATGGTTTTAAGTATGTTCATCTTGGCTTAATCTAGTTTGGTATTAACCCTTTAGTTCGTCCAGGGTTAAATACTTATGTTCTTAATTGTGTTATAGACTTACGACATAATCAGCTCTCTGATGCCCTAATTGGAGGTTTTCAAGCCCCTTTGCATAATGGCCTAGTTTGGTCTTCTGTTCTTCCTCGTTTTCAAGTCTCTTTAATAGATCCCTTCATATCTACTCTCCTTCAAGAATATATTCAATTTTCTGGTTTTGATATGGCTGAACCTTCCGACATTGCCCAACTCCATACTACAACATGTCTTAGATTTGTTACTACTACTATGCCAACCTTGAATCCCAAATTACTCCAACAAGCCTCTACCGAAAGCGTGGTGGTTGGTCCAGGTAACGTAACTCCACTCACACTTGGTTTTTCCAAGCTCTCAGTACCTGAAGAATGGAAAGCCGATTATCAACCAATACAATCAAAGTATCAGCCCTCCGAAGCACAACAATTGATAGTCCAGAAAAATATGTTTGGAAATCAAGTATTGAGAATAGAAAGATCTCAAAGTAGTCATATGCCTGACTTAGAAAGACAAATGTCCTCCCTCTCAACCCGTTCTTCTACTTCCTTTTCTAATTCTCATGTATATAAACCAGTTTCTAGTAAATTTGAACTAGATAATCATCTGCTATATCATCATAAAGGTTCAAAGAAGTGTAAATTTTGTAAAGCTTGTATTCCTACCCAATCTCCTTCTATAAAACCTTCTTCATATACAAATTCTCCATCTGCATTAAAGTCCTTTAGAACATTCCAGTCAAAGACTGAACATGTAGGACAACATTCGAATTGTTCAGAATGCATGGATATCTTAGCCCCTCAAATCAATATGATGAACTACACCTTGCCAAGGGATGATAAAGAAAAAACTACTACACTTTCCCAAAGAAGTTTAGGACCAGGGAATTTCACTCCCTCTTTCAAAAACAATACTTTAGTAGCAGATTTGAACTTTATTCAATACAGGAAAACAGATGCAGAAAAATCTCTTGATATAGTCAGACTGCAAAATTATTCAAATTATTAGTCTGTTTGCTTAGCTCAAAATCTTGATGATATTGCACAAGATGTTGTGCAAACAAAAACACATGTCAATGGCCTGCATTCAGAAATTGATGCCATTGAGCATAATCAAGACATGTTTAGAAATCAGCTTGGATAGATCTTAGAAAAACTTGAGATTATTCAGACAGCAGTCCAAGAATTAAAAGATTCTTTTGAAATGGAGAAAAGACCAACTTCTCCAATAAGTTTTGCTGAGATTGAAGATCAAACCTCATTTAAATGGGTTGGTTCCTCTTCTGATCAATCCAAGCAGCTGACATTAAAATAGTTGGCTAAGGAGCTAGCAAATCCCAATCTTGCTAGAATTGTTGAGGTAGTTTTACTAGCCATAGAAAAAATCAATCTAGTAAAATCTCAGGCCTCCAAATTACAAGAGGATATAAAATCTCATAACAGTATCTCATCTTCTCCAGTACCTTTCATCAAAGGAATTGATGAGGCTGAAAGTTTAAATGCACCTAGATCTTCAGATGATGATGCAAGAGGAAATACCTTCCAAACTGCATGGGAAAAGTGTTGCAATGCCAAATATGGCTCAAGCAAAAAAGTTCCATTCGACCCAGCTAATTCCCACGAACATGATAGTTTCAGTAGAGAAAATATAGACCCAACGCTTGTGACTAATCTCAACTGTAGATCTAGAAATCAAATGATGATAATATTTCATAAAAGGCAAGCTTGGGAAAAAACACAAAAGATGATTTTTAGAAATCGTGTTGCATGGAACGAATTGGCTTTAAGGCTAACTTGGGGTTTCACAGGAAACCTAGGAATCTGGTGGGATAGAGTCAATGAATCAGATAAGCTCAGGATAATGAATCATGATCATCCTATTGATGAGCTTATCAAAGCTGTTGTACATGAATTCTATGGCAGCCAACATATAGACTCTACACATTATGCAAATATGTTTATGAGTCAGAAGTTGTGTCATATAAACCATTGCCTGAATTCTTGTGCACTATGCAAGACCTTTTGTATAGACCTTCAGATCCAAACAATGTAGCCTACTTAAGAAAATACATTTCCGCTATGCCTGGAAAGATTCCAGATCTTGTTAGAGAATGTCTTGAAACACTGAATATTGATTTAGAAGAACTCTCTCTAGCAGGTCTACATGAACATAGAGTCACAACCCTACAGAAAGAATGTCTGAGAAGACAAACAAATAAATCAGTTAAGAAACAATTAGGGTTTGACTCCAACATCTGCGATGTGTTCACAAAAACATATCACTTTGGTTGCAACCCAAAGCAAGGGAAGAAAAAATCCTGTAAAACAGATTGTGGTTGTTTCAAATGCAAATAAAAAAATAAGCCTTTCAAGAAAAGGTTTCCTAAGAGATTTAGCAATCACAAACCAGGACCAAAGAAAGCCTTTTTCAAACGTCGACATAGCCCTACACAAGCTGCAAAAACAACATGTTTTATCTGCAAAAAGCCTGGCCACTGGGCTTCACAGTGTCCTCTGCGGAAGAAATCAAGGTTCCAACACAAGATAATGGACTTATTCCAAACAGGATATGATCCAGCAGAATGGGAACTTGTTTCTAACCGTTCAGATGGTGAATATTTATCACTAACTGAAGATGATTCAGATTCTCCCCACGATTTCGATTATGATTCTGACAATTCTGAAATCTCTACAGTTTCAGAATCATTAAATTTTTTGGATATCAAAATGTTTTCCCCTGAAGATGATATTCCCTCGCTGAGACACCGTCAATTAGTAATCCAAACTAAATTGTCTCAACTAACCCCCGGTCAATTTCATCTTTCTAAAAGGTTGAATGCTCAACTCTCCTTCATCAACTCTCAACTTGCAAAACACCAGTAGCCAAGCGTGGTGAATATAGAACATTATACTCCTACAGATTCAGCGTTTAATAGATCTCATACTACAACCTCAAGACATACAAGCTATAGGAAAGCTTTGATTTCAAACAAACAAAAAACTAATCTGGAAGAGATAGAAGAAGTTGAAGAATATACAGATGATTCACTAGAAAAGACCATCAAAGATCTAGAAGAATCAATCAAAGGAAAAGAAGCATTAATTAAAGAAATATGGAAAGCTTTGAAATTAGAAAAATAAGAATTAAACTTTCTCAGAACACAAAAGGATGCACAAAGAGAAAGAGAAGTGTTTGATTCAGATAATGACACTCTTGACCAATCTGTTGAGGCCAATACATTTAAACAGATAAACAGATTCGAAGATAGACTAGTCATCTCCATAGACATTAAAGTATCAGGATATATGACCTATACTCTTGATGCTCAGCTAGACACTGGAGCAATGAATTCTTGTGCAAAGTATGGTGCAATTCCCTTGTACTATTGGCAGCCCATAAATATTGCTTTTGGAGCAGTAAACGAGATTGAGATAAAAATACAGTCTTTTGCCCCAGATTTTCCCATTATAGTTCAAGGAGCCAAAGTACCAATAAATCTCTATTGCTTTGACACAGGTGCATATATTATTTTGGGTCAAGATTTTGTAAATAGATGCCTACCTTTCACTATAGGTAGCAATTTTGTACAGTTCACTATTTTAGGTAAAACAATATCCATTCCAAGTAAGTCATCCTATGACACTGGGATTGGTAACACTAAACATCTCCCACAAGTTGAGAAGTCTGCAGAAAAACTTGTTCGAATACAAAAGATTGTCAACAATGCTGAAAAACATGGTCTTGAGATAATCAAAGATATTAAATACAAAATAGAAAAAAAATGTACTTCTGATTATCCTGACGCCTTTTGGACCAGAGAGAAATACTTTGTAAGTTTTCCCTACAAATATGGCTATGCAGCGAAGCCACAAAAAGCCTCTGCAAATCATATGTCTCCAACAGAAGTAGAGTACTGCTAGAATGAGATCAAAGAATTATTGCAAAGAAAGTTGATAGAACCTAGTAGGAGCCCTTAGGCATGTCCAACATTTTATGTCAACAAACATAGTGAGAAGAAAAGAGGAAAACCCAAAATGGTAATAAATTACAGATCTCTTAACCAAGCTCTATTCCCTATCAGATTTCCTCTTCCATCAAAAGAACTATTGTTTGCTAAGATTGGCAAATGCAATATATTCAACAAATTTGATCTCAAGAGCAGCTTTTGGAAAATTGGTATTATTCCTCAAGATAGGTACAAAACAACATTAGTTGTGCCTCATGGACAATACCAGTGGAGAGTCATGCCATTCGGATTGAAAAATGCCCCATCAGAATTTCAGAAAAGGATGGATGATATATTTAAGCAATTACCTTTTGTTATTGTATACATTGATGATTTGCTTGTTTGTTCTTTAGATGCCGGGTCACACCATTTGCATCTTAAAGCAGTATTTGATCTCCTGTTCAAACATGGTCTAGTTTTGAGCAAATCAAAACTATGCTGGGCAAAGACAAAGATTGAATATTTGGGTTTGATCCTATCAAGAGGATCTGTTGAACTTCAATATCATGTTCTGAAGAAACTCTCAGAGTTCCCTGATGAAATTCTGGAGCAGAAACAACTACAAAGATTTCTTGGTTGTCTCAATTACATCCGTCAGTTCTACAAGAATCAAGCTAAGGATGTAAGGATTCTACAAAAAATATTAAAAAATACTTTACCATGGAATAACAAGATGATTGCAGTTGTGCAAATCATAAAGCAGAAAATCCAAGATTTGCCAAGACTACATCTCCCAGATGTTACATTGCAATTGATACTTGAAACCGATGCATCAAATGAAACATGGACAACAGTTCTATTGCAAAAGAATGGCCCAAAGCTAGAAGAAGTTTGCATATACACACCTGGATGTTTCTCAGACACAGAGTCTAAGTATCCCTCGTCTCACAAAGAAATTCTTGCTGTTAAAAATGGGATAAATAAATTTAGACTATTCTTAAAGCCTGTTCATTTTATTGTAAAAACTGATTTAAAACATATGAAATGAATGTTAACTAATCAGCATCTCTTGGAACAGGGAAATTATAGGATCTTGAGATGGAGTTTATGGCTTGACGGTTTTGACTTTGATATTCATTATAAGCCAGGGAAAGAAAATTGCATTGCAAATCTGCTTACTAGAGAAGCAACCCCTAATATAAGAGAATTCAACAAATGGCTTCATCCTCCTTGACAGCTCCAGATGCACCAGCAGGATTCAAATGGGTCCTGATTTGTGGCAAATGTAAATATTGCTACTGTTTTGAATGCCTACAATATTGTATAAAATCCAATCCTCTTTGTAAGAATATCCTAGAAAAATGGATACAAGCCAATAATCATTGTATTCCTAATCATAGCTACTTTGTACAAAGCCATAAATTGTCTAGAGGAACTATTATAGGAGGTCCTATGCAAGGATAGAGATACATATATCTGTATACTCCTTGTATTACTTTTGAGGATTATTGTGCTATTATGATCCAAGCCAGATTTGCTAGTTCCTATTGGATCTTGTTTGATTGTGAAACTTTCAAGGAAAATCAGATATGGTGGTCTGGTTGGTTATTAATCCTACTCTGGAAATACTGTCCACAAGACGTCTTATTTTTTGGAAGCAGTAAATATTCTTTCAAATATTGGTTACAATCAGAAGTAGAGGAAGTGCTCATTATAATGCTTGGTTCGTCTTCAACCTATCTTTCCAAGGAAGTGAACTACTTTATGACCATTCTGAACCACCAGCTCCCCAAAGCTATAAATTCTTCAGTGATTACTATGGAGATCTTTGTGTTCCAGAAGAAAACTTAATTCCTGCTATGCAAGGTTCACCATTCTACAAGTGTTTCAATGGTTTACCACCTTTCTCAAATTAATTTGGTTCACCACCAAGTAGTCATTTCAATTACGATAGTAATGATAGTGGTGACTCATTTGATTCTATCACCGAACATAACATAATCAATAGCATGGAAGCATGATGGACCATCCAATCTTGTAATAATTAGATTATATTCATGTCTAACGGGCCGACAGTGGTGTCTCGTCTGTTCTGTGGGTTCCAGCTAAACTCCACTTTGTGTCACTATTTTTACTTTATGTCGAGTCTTTCCATAAAGTTGGTATGGATCCCCGTATGGTTGAGCCTCGGAGGGACGAGATAACAACTGGTGTCCACCCGTTTCCCCATCCACTTGAAAGGAATCTTTCTTTATGACAGGCAGTTGCCAGTTTCATTCATCCGACAACCTAGTAGTTTTAGTATAAATAAGACCCTTGAGGTCTCATTAGGGACATCAAGATAGAGAGAGTCTAAGGTCTGAGTTTAAAAAGAGCAGTGTGTGTGTATATATATATATATATATATATATATATATATATATATATATATATTCTACTTTTTAACCTATTTTAGTTGTATATTCAATGATTTTGGTTATGATTTGATTCATTTCCATCATATATGGATCCTAAAACTAGAAAAGTTAGATTAGTCTATTAAGTAAACTACTACTAATATTTATTATACAATGTTTTTTTTCCAATAGAAAATTCGCTCAATTATATTAGTGAAAATATAATTCTTTTATATCTTCTTCACCACAGAGATGATCATAGAACTACTAATCCATAGACCATGATCATAAACAAAATAAAATACATCCCAGAAAGTCACCAGAGATGATAACCAGCATGCAGGCTGCAAAAAAGAGATACAAAACAGGGCTAAAAACCCCAACAAAAACCAGAAAAGAAGCTAAACCAGAAGTCACACGCCCCCAAAGGACCTCGAAGTGTTTATCCAACACCGCACGCCCCCAAAGGACCTCAAAGTGTTAACCAAAACATCGCACACCCCCAATGTGGACCTCAAAGATCTAGTCCAAAACCTCTTCTTGCCAAGGAGGAAGAGGTCAAGAGGGTCCAAAAAAACTGAAGAGAAAACAAAACACCCACCACAACAAAACCCCAGAGCCACCACCACCACAAAACTTCATCGCTAATCACCACCGCGCACTCGAAATCGAGATCTTGAACACACGAAGGTTGATCGAACAAACAACGAAGCCTCACCAGTTCAGGCAGATGCAGACTCAGGGGATCGTTCCCGAAACTCGGCCCCAAACAGCCACCTCAGCCCCTAATAGTTGCCTCAAGAAATTTTTCGCCAACCACTAAACAATTGCACGCCCATACTCAACGTCGTGACTCACCACACCACAGAGCCCGCAGGGTTCCGATTCCTCTATCGCCATCCGCTGAGCCTCGAAACGCCCTTCTCCCGCCACTTTGTAGAGCCCACTCACCCTAGAAGAATATCACTCCCACACTCGCCCTTCACCATGGATGTCAGGGATGTGGCTAACAAAAACCTAGCCACAGAGCCAAAAAAATATGTTCTTTATACAATGCTTGTTTAGATTTCAATTATTATTATAATAATTCTCAAAATTCATGTTACATGATACATTATGTAACTAAATTATTAAACTTGTCATGGATTAAACAAATGTTTGATTTTTATACCCGTTATCTCCTCAAATAAATTGGTGGAGATTTTTCTTTTGAGGTGATAGATTGTAGTCCAAAATTTATTTCTAAATTTTTGTAGGTAGGTTAGAGTCTATTTTCTGTAAATAAACTTAGAAAGAACTTTTGATTTGGGTTGGTCAAGCAAAAGACAGAATCTCAGGTTTCGGTGGTTTAGGCGAGCTTGAAACGAGCTCATTAACCACCGAAAGCCTTCATTCTCGGTAGATAAGAGGGAAAAGAAAAAGCGTGGTTAACTATCGAAAAGCTTTCAACGGGAAAAATGAAAAGCTCGTGCATATTTCAATTGGTGCAATGATGAAAACATAACCGCCGATAACTCATGGAGGTGGTAAGGTATGCATGTTCTTGTTGTATCTATGCGAAGATTGATACCCTGTTGTCCTTTTAACTGCATTTGTCATTTCAAAATTAAGACTCAACAAAGACACAGAAACTCATGCGTGTTTCCCGACTAACATAAATGATTAGTCACGTAGCCCCTCACCATTTCCAGTCACGAGTACACAAATCCATTATGACCCCGATTAATGTCTGATTTGATCTCCATTCATTATCAATTCAATTTCGGGAGTCATTGAGACAGTCTTGAGCCTGTGATTTCATCAAGCTAACGCATATCCAGAGATCATAATCCCTTTTTTTGTGGTGATCGCCGAGTGCAGTTAGAGTTTAGTAGATCGTTATCAAGCCAATTGTCATACCATCAAGCCAGGTCAAGTCATCGGGTAGTTCAAAGCCCATACTGTTTCAATTTAAATGTACATCTCACCGAAACTCAAAATTTTCGGCATGTTTTCAGTAAGTCTGTTGCTTAAATTTGGTTAGTAATTGATCTTTGAGATCAGAACTCTGAGTCACCCTATCTCGTTTATTTTTCTTTGAGTCATACTCCCTGTCACCCTAAATCATAGAGTCTGTGTCTCCCTGGCACGAAGTTTTTTCCTAAATCGCAGATACAGTCAGCATTTACTAAATGTCGAAAGCAGGGCCAGTTCTAAGGGCTAAATTGGATGGAGTTTGGTACCTTGAGGCGCACCCTGAGGTGGCCAAGTTTTTCAAGCAAACTGGAGTCTATGCATATTGTGAAAAACTAGTAGATTTTCACCAAAAGGTGTCTGAAGCCTTTGCTAGCTCGTATGATGGAAGAACAACAACATTGGGAAAGGAGTAGTATGTGGTTGATGAGGCAGTTATAGCTGAGTTCACTGGTCTCCCCAGAATAGGTGATTGCTAGTACAAATCAATTGTTCCTTCAAACATTGAATTCATATCCTACCTACAGCCTCTACACAAAGATCTTATATGGAAAAAAGAAATACCAATGTCTTATCTGGAACCTAAGTGGAAATCACTCCTGAAGGAAATCTTTGTCTATATCACCTGTGAAGGTAGATACAACAGAGTCATGTTCTACCACATCAAACTTCTAAATCACTTCACAGGGAGATCTCCTATCAACTTACCATTTTACTTGCACAAAGCCCTCACAAAAATGTCTAAGAAGGTCAAAGCCAAGCCCACTAAGGTGGCAAGTAGATTGTCTCATCAAGGACTCATTACTCTCATTGTCAAAGAGTCATTGAAGAAAAGGCAGGTAGATTGGAACTACTTTTTCTTCTGGAATGAATTCCAGACTGATTGGCAACAACAAGAGAAGGGTAAAACAGTTGCCACTAAGAAGACTATTACTCCTAAAAGTAGTAATAGAAAATGGAAGGGTATCTCACCACCAAGAGATCCGATAGAATCATCCTTTGTTAAAAAGAAAAGAATAAAAAGAAAGTTACAGTTTGAGGGTGAGCAAACCAAGGACCCTACTAAAGGAAGTAACCCTTTAAACCTACCATATAGTGATTCAGAGCCAGAACAGGAGTTAGCAGAGACACGAGGTAATGTACAGGCTGGACAAGTTGTAGATGATTGTCCCAACTTGCCTTCACAAACTCCCCCAGAGGCACGCATTCCACCATTGGCAAAAGCCTCTTCAAGTAAGCCTAAAGCATCTAGGGCATGGAAAATCAATAAACTCCTACAACAAGTCTATGAAATGGAAGTCTTGGAAAGAGTTATTAAAAAGGAAAATACAAACATGACTAAAATAAATGTAGAGCTTTTAAAAATAAACCAAAGCCTCAAAGAAAAGCATGATAAGATCAAAGACAGGAACAAGGTGTTGATAAGGGAGAACATGAAGTTGTACAGGCAGCTTAGAATTTTGAGGCTGAAATTAAAAGATTCTCAATCACCAACACAGGAGCAAATAGGTTTGGAAACTCTAACCAACTTAGCTACAACCATGGTAGATTTACCAGAGTCTTCCACACAGCAAGTTGAAGTTCACAGATCTACACAAACAAGAGTTGCATCGTCCAAAAGACCTTGAACATTCAACAAAGAATCAAGGTAATCATTTTTGCAAATTTTGAAGTTTTCTCAAAGATGAAGTTTCATTGGTTTAGGCGAACAAGACGACTGTTCATTAACCACTGAAAGCAGAGCTTTCGGTAGTTAATCCACTCAGGAGTCTTCTAGGTTAGCCACTGAAAGCCTGTCACTGCCAGAATGATCGAATTTTTGCCCAGATTGAGATTTTTTGAGTTGGAATGGTTTGAAACCTCTTCGAATGGACATATGTTGAATTTTCAAGTCATATCCAATAGCTATTTTTTATGGATAAGGGAAATAAGAGGTGTTTCAATCGTTTTTGGTACCTTTTACAAAGGCAGAAAATCAGGGTTTTTTCACACCTCAACAAATTCGAATTGTATCTCTTGGAAGAGTCATCACTCAGCCTTGGAAGGCTATTCTGCACTGCACCATGACTCTACAAGATATGAAGACCATGAAATGTGGGATTGACCTCATTTTGAGGATCATTCCATATCTTTTGCAAACTGAATTTTGACTTTCTATCTTTAGTATATCTGATCCATGCTTTTAGGATCTCAAAACTACATTGTAAAGCTATAAAGCTAAAGGTAGAAGATGAACTAAGGGTTCGAATTTAGAGACTTTTTTCAGATTTTGTACTCAAACTTCTCATTTTCATATTAAGTAATACAAGCTTCTTTTGCCATAACTTGTTCAGATTTCATCTTCTTACCTATTATGTACTTGCACCTGGATATTATATTCATGTTGTTATGTTTATTTATGCTTGATAACTGTCATCTTATCATTGCATTCATAAGTTTAACTTTGCAAGTATTTCTGTGATTATTGTAATTGGCCATTCATATATGTTTTATATATGATTATGTTGGTATAATAGTTATTTCTCCACACATCCATTTATTTGTAAACTCTCTGAACATTTGTGGTTGAAAGCCTTGTCCATCTAAATGTGTTCATGCATGTTTTGAGTGAGAAATGATTCAGTCATCTGACTTGATCCAAACCCACACTTATTATTGAGAAAACATTTACCAAAAGATTAAGTTACCAGGCATCTCTAACTTACAGCCTAGAAGAGTTTCCTGGAGTGATAACAAATTGGCGTCGTTGTCGGGGAGAGGAGATCGAATCTCAGCTTCCTTGGGAGACGACATAGATCCAGCTTTGATGATAGAAAAATCCTAGACATCATTTGGGTTGTAACCATCTATCTGGCAACTCCATTGAAACGAAGTGGCTCTGAAAAGATCTCACACCAGGGAAAACCAAGAAGGCCCACTGGCAGCACTAGTTCCTGACCCTGAGAAGATCATCAGTAAGGGAAAATCTTACAAAGACAGGCTTCTGAATCTGCAAAGACATCAAATCTAGGTATTCAAACCGACACTTCTTCTTTCATATCTAAAAGGCCTCTAGTTGAATCCCCTGCTGCTGAAACTCATAGTCCTCAGGAGATTGAAAGTTTATCTAAAATATTGAAGGTACAGGAACCTTCACTTTCCTCTAATGTTACTGACTCTGTTCTTGAGCATGATATTTCATCCAATCTTAAAGAGGTAATTACAGGGTCCCCTCAGCAAAAATAAACCTCTTCTTCATCTTATTTGAATTTCTTACCCACCAAGCCTACAGAAGGTGTTTTCTACACTCATACTAATATGCCTGTTCTTGAAGATATTTTACATGATCTGTCCTCTAAGGGAGAAGAAAGCTTAGCCTTGTTGCTCGATCAGTTTTACAAGGCCTCCTATTTTTCACCCATCTCTGAAAATTTTTCTCAAAGTGAAGTGAGACAACCATTTTATTTAAACTCAGCCATCCCATCTCAACCTTCATCTCCTGAAAATTTTTCTTCTGTATCAACCCCCAAGATTGCCATGCTTGTCCCTTTAACCAAGATGGAACAGATTCTAGCAAATAGGTATGCTCCACTTGTCTTTCCCAATCCCTTATCTGCCATGCCAACCGGAGATTATTAGAAATATATGCCAAAGTTTACCGTAGCTGAGGATTATACTATTGAAGAACATATAGAGGCTTTTTATGCTTATGCTGAAAATATTAACATTTCAGAAGAAGATGTGTGGACCAGAGTTTTGTGCAGAGTTTGGATGGCCAAGCCCATAAGTGGTTCAAAGAGCTACCGGCAAATTCAGTCATGAGTATTGAACAACTAGATGAGGTATTCTTAAAACATTGGGGAGAAAGAAGAGATCTACTATATTACATTTCTGAGTTCAGAAACTTAAGAAGAGAAGATGGAGAGTCGGTCTCAGACTTCATCAAGATATTTAATAGAATGTTTGGCAAGATCCCTACAGAGATCAAACCAAGTGATGCATCGGCAAAGATCACATTCTTTGCTGCTTTTGATCCAGATTTTTGTCTAATCCTTAGAGAAAGAAGATCAACCACACTTTCTTTAATGCAAGATGTTGCCCTCGAAGTTGAATCAAATATTATGGCATCTCAGAAGCTCAAAGGAAAGGTTGAGAGAAAGAAGTCTATTATTGAGCCCCCTTCTTCTTCTAATAGTAAAATGGAAAAGATGGCCAAGATGTTGGAATACTTGACATCTGAAATGTCAAAATTGAAGATCCAAAATCAGCAACCAGCAAGGAGAAAAGAGCCAAATGCTTTTGTCCATAGAAATCCGAATTCTTTCCCTTACAGAAGGAATAATCAACAAGTCCAGATCCTTCAGAGAGACAAGAATGAAGCTGATGATCAGAGAATCAGACCCCCTTTCCAAAATGCAATGTTAGAAGAAGAAGAACAACCATCTCATGATGAAGTTGAAGAAGCAGATGAGATAAATTGTTTTGGTGATGAAAATGATTCCTCCTTTTTGACACAAGTAGATTATGAAGAAGCCTTGATGGACCAGCAAATTCACGAGGCAAGTATTGAAGAATCTGTCTACCTGACGAATGATAAGAAAGGTTATAATTTAAGATCCAACAATGCTACCCCTAAACCATTGCTTGCTGCTCCTGTGAAGAAGAATGAAGTTGTTGCCAAGAAGCCCGTTGCTCCTGTAAAATAGACCTCCACTCCTGCAAAACAGCAGTAGAAGCAATCACAGCCCCTAGCCAAGGAGCAAGTCATTCTCAAAGATCCTTCCAATGAGGTAAAAGCTTCTGATAAATCGGCATATTCTTTTAATTTCGAATCAGAAATTCAGAAAGTAAAGATACCTATGCCATTGACTGAACTCATGAAGAATGATATCTTCAAGTCTACCATCCTGAAGTCCCTTGAACCGAAGACCTCTTCATCTGCTGATTTTGTAAACTTACAAGATGACAAGCCAACAGTAACTACAGGGCCTATGATAGAAGACCGAGATGATTCTTGTCCACCATTCTATATATCTCTAAATGTTCATGATAAGATCATCCATAACTGCTTTCTTGACTCAGGAGAATCACATAATCTTATGCCCAAAGCAGTGATGGATGATCTTGGGCTTGAGGTCACCAAACCATATCATGATCTCTTCTCTTTTGACTCTAGGAAAGTCAGATGCCTTGGCCTCATAAAATACCTTGTTATAAACCTTGCCCAACTACCAATGAGAAGCATGGTGATGTATGTGGTGGTTGCTGATATCCCACCCAAGTTCGGACTCCTCTTGTCTTGTCCATGGAGAAAAAGGTTAGGAGGTACCTTGCAGATGGATCTTTCATATGCTACAATCCTAGTGTTTGGAGGAGAACTAAAAAGACTTTACAGAGAAAATCAACTTGCCTACATCATCAGTGATGCAAAAAATTCTGTAAATCATCCTATTTATGCTGTGGATACAGACTTTGGCTCGTGCATTCTTCAAATAGATGATTCTCAATCAACTCCTATGCAGCTTATGAAGCCCACTGAATAGAAAATTGGTGATAAGGGCGTTTCAGTTTGGACCATGTATTTTGATGGGGCCAGTACCAAAGATTCAACAAGTGCAGGGGTAGTTTTGATTTCTCCTTCGAAGGAGACTATACATTTGTCTTTTAAGCTCGATTTCAAAACTACTAAAAACATAGCAGAGTATGAGGCCTTGATGTTGATATTAAATTTAGCTAAGGATATGGGGATAAAAGGTTTAAAGGTGTTCGAAGATGCGTATCTCATCATACAACAAGTAAACAGTTCTTTCCAAGCAAAGCATGTCAGATTGAAAGCCTACAGGGATGAGGTATGGAAAATTAGAGATTCTTTTTCCATTTTTGAGATTTCTTATATACCCAGGGATATGAATCATCTTGCCGATTCCCTTACTATTTCAGCCAACATGTTTATTCCTCCCATACCCCCCAGGCTACATTATGAAATCCAAGTCAAATATAGGCCATCTTTGCCCGATAATATTAAATACTCGAAAGTTTTTTAAGATGATGATGAACTTAATAGATTTCTTCAGGTGGTAGATGAATTTTCTGATATGCACGTTGACCAGCAGAATCTAAATGTAGAGGAATCCCAGAAGCCTAAGCTAAAACAAAAATTGGGTCAACGTGATATTGTTCAGCTACCTAACAATTATATACCTCGGGGTTTGGTACCTCTCGAAAAGCTATTTGATCACAACGATGTCCCCTACCAGCCAAAAAAAAGGAGAAAGATCCTTCCATTCATGAGCACAACATAGGGAGCGAAAGCCAGCCTAAATTCATAAATATGTCCTCTAAATTGACTGTTGATCAGAAGTCCGAATCTTGTAGCATTTTGAAAGAATTTTCTCATTTTTTTGCTTGGAAATATAGTGATCTGAAGACTTATGACCCTGATATCATTCAACATAAGATCCCTCTTGAAAAGGACACCAACCCTTTCAAACAAAATCTCAGACCTATCAGTCCTCTTCTTTTGCCTATGATTCAAAGAGAAATCAAAAAGCTTATTGATGCTAAGATCATAATTCCTTTGAGATACTCTAAATGGATTGCAAAACTAGTAATAGTGAGAAAGAAAACTGGTGGGGTCAGGTTATGTGTGGAATTTAGAAACCTAAACAGATGTTCTAAGAAAGACAACTATCCCCTACCTAAAATGGAACATTTGCTGCAAAGAATTTCAGGGGATACCATTATATCTTTCCTAGGTGGTTTTTCCAGCTATAACCAGATTTATGTCCATCCTAGTGACTAAGAGAAGACAACATTTACTACTCCTTGGGGTAATTTTATGTACGCAAAAATGCCATTCGGATTAATGAATGTCGGGGCCACATTTCAAAGGACCATGGACATAGCTTTCGTGGGTGAGAAGGACAAGTTTGGCCTCATCTATCTTGATGACATCACAGTTTATTCCAGCAGTCATGAGGAGCATCTAAAGAATTTAAAAAGAGTGTTTCTAAAGTGCAGGCAGTTCAAAATCTCATTGAATCCCAAAAAGTCCCATTTTTCTCTCAGGAAAGGCAAGCTCTTAGGCCACATTGTCTCAGCAGAAGACATGAAAATCGATCCAGCTCGGGTGGAAGCAATTCAGAGGTTGTCCTTGCCAAGGTCGAAAAAGGATATTCAATCACTGCTCAGTAAGATTAATTTTGTTAGAAGATTTGTTCCAAATTTTTCCGCGTTAGTAAAACACATAACATGTATGCTGAAAAAGGGGTTTGAGATAAAATTGACAGACAATGCAAGGAATTCATTTCAGGATATAAAACAGGCTATCATGGAATCCCCGACTCTGATCAGCCCAGATTACAGCAAGATTTTCTACATTTTTTCCTTTGTTTCTTATGATACAGTGGCAACAGTCCTGCTACAGAAAGATGATGACAATATGGATCACCCAGTTGCTTTCTTCAGCAAAACACTCAGAGATGCTGAACTAAGGTATGATCTTATTGAAAAACAAGCCTATGCTCTCATAAAATCTTTAAATGCTTTCAGAATTTATATCCTCCACTCAAAAGTCATTGCATATGTCCCTTCACCCTCCGTGAAAGATGTTTTGACTCAGCCTGATATTGATGGAAAGCGAGCTAAATGGATTTCAAAGTTGACCGAGTTCAACATCGAAGTGAAGCCCACCAAATTGGTAAAAGGCCAAGGCCTTGCTAAGCTTTTAACGAAGGAAAACCATGAGCTGTTGGACATAAATTTCATAGGGGAAAATTCAACAAATTTGTAGACAAAGGTGGAAACAGAAGGGCAACATAACAATCAACAGGTGGCAGAGCATTTGTCTTCTTGTGAATGGTACTCAGGTATTATACATTTTTTACAAAAGCTAGAGGTTCCTCTTGAACTTAGCATGACTCAAGCCCGAGCCCTTAAGCTCAGAGCCATCAAATTTTACATTTACAATAATCTGTTATATTGGAAATACCCTGTTGGTTTACTACTCAGATGTTTAGACAAAGAAGAGTCAGTGGAAGTTATACATCAGTTTCATTCAAGTGTTTATGGAGGTCATCATTACTGGAAGACCACAGTTCATAAAATTCTAAGGGTTGGATACTATTGTCCTTTTCTTTTCTCAGATGTGTGTGCCTTCGTCAAAGCTTGTGATAAATGTCAAAGATTCATAGGAAAATAGTAGCTAAAATCCTTGCCCCTGAGACCTATAGTAGTGAATGGCCCTTTTCAGCAGTGGGGTTTAGATTTTATAGGTGAGATAAATCCTTCGTCTAGTGGTCAACATAAGTGGATCTTAGTAGCCACAGATTATTTTACAAAATGGATAGAGGCAGTTCCTACCAGGAATGTCACTCACCAAGTTGTCATGAAGTTTCTTTATGAAAATATCTTTAGCAGATTCGGTTGTCCCAAAAGGCTGGTAACAAATAATGCAACATATTTCAAAGCAGAGGCATTGGTCGACATGTGTGAATCAATGGGCATCCAGTTGGTACATTCGACCCCCTACTACCCTCAAGGTAATGGCCTGGTTGAATCATCCAATAAGAGCTTAATCAAAATCATCAGAAAAATGTTAGAGGAGAACAAAAAGAATTGGGATTCTAAACTAAAATTTTCTCTATGGGCAAACAGAGTAACTATCAAAAATTCCATAGGAACCTCTCCATTCAAATTGGTCTATGGGACTGATGCCATTTTTCCTGTTCAGTTGATTTTTCCAGTGGCTAGATTCTTTTAGGAAGAGAAAACTGAGTCAAATGATATGGTAAGAAGAATGCTTGATTTGGTGGAACTGCAGCAGGCCCGCGAACAGTTAGTGGAAAGATCAGAGGCTCATCAAAAGAAGATCAAATATACTTTTGACAAAAAGGAAAAGGTGGATAATTTTCAGGTTGGTGACTGGGTTCTGAAACGGGACGCTCTCAGACAGGATAAAGGCAAACATAACAAGTTCGATTCTTTGTGAACCAGCCCTTTCATGATAACTCAAGTACAGCACAACAACACATTCATTCTACAGAATCTGGGAGGTGAAGAAATGTTCGGTGGCCCGGTCAACGGGCGATTTTTGAAACTCTATTTTGTCTAAGGATGTGAAGCCTAGACATTGTAATTTTAGTTTTAGTCTTTATTTTTACAGAAAAACTCCATGCCCAACGGAAACACTAGTAGATAGTTTTTAGTTTTCTTTTCAGGAAAGGCATTGGTTCTGTTGTTCTTGAAACCTCACAAGGAGGTGTTCATACCCAATAGGAGCCATTGTTATCTCCTCAAATAAATTGGTGGAGATTTTGCTTTTGAGGTGATAGATTGTGGTCTAAAATTTATTTCTAAATTTTTGTAGGTAGGTTAGAGAGTCTATTTTTTGTAAATAAACTCAAAAAGAACTTTTGATTTGGGTTGGTCAAGCAAAAGACATAATCTTAGGTTTCGGTGGTTTAGGCGAGCCTGAAATGCGCTCATTAACCACCAAAATCCTTCGTTCTCGGTAGATAAGAGGGAAAAGAAAAAGCGCAGTTAACTACCGAAAAGATTTCAACGGGAAAAATGAAAAGCCCGTGCTTTCGCACGAGCCAGTTGTCAATTGGCGCAATGATGAAAGCATAACCTCCAAAATCTCATGGAGGTGGTAAGGTATGCATGTTCTTGTTGTATCTATCCGAAGATTGATACCCTGTTGTCCTTTTAACTGCATTTGTCATTTCAAAATTAAGACTCGGCAAAGACACAGAAACTCATGCGTGTTTCCCGACTAACAGAAATGATTAGTCACGTAGCCCCTCACCATTTCCAGTCACGACTACACAAATCCATTATGACCCTGATTAATGTCTGATTTGATCTCCATTCATTATCAATTCGAATTTGGGAGTCATTGAGACAGTCTTGAGCCCGTGATTTCATCAAGCTAACGCATATCCAGAGATCATAATCCCGTTTTTTGTGGTGATTGTCGAGTGCAGTTAGAGTTCAGCAGATCGTTATCAATCCAATTGTCATACCATCAAGCCAGGTCAAGTCATCAGTTAGTTCAAAGCCCATACTGTTTCAATTTAAATGTACATCTCACCGAAACTCAAAATTTTCGGCATGTTTTCAGTCAGTCTATTGCCTAAATTCGGTTAGTAATTGAGCTTTGAGATCAGAACTCTGAGTCACCCTATCTCGTTTATTTTTCTCTGAGTCATACTCCCTGTCACCCTAAATCATAGAGTCTGTGTCTCCCTCGCACAAAGTTTTTTCCTAAATCGTAGGTACAGTCAGCATTTACTAAATGCCGAAAGCAGGGCCAGTTCTAAGGGATGAATTGGATGGAGTTTGGTACCTTGAGACGCACCCTGAGGTGGCCGAGTTTTTCAAGCAAACTGGACTCTATTCATATTGTGAAAAACTGGTAGATTTTCCCCAACAGGTGTTCGAAGCCTTTGCTAGCTCGTATGATGGAAGAACAGCAACAGTGGAAAAGGAGCAGTTTGTGGTTGATGAGGCAACCATAGTTGAGTTCACTGGTCTCCCCAGAATAGGTGATTTCCGGTTCAAATCAACTGTTCCTTCAAACATTGAATTCAGATCCTACCTACAACCTCTGCACAAAGATCTTATATGGAAAAAAGAAATACCAATGTCTTATTTGGAACCTAAGTGGCAATCACTCCTGAAGGCAATCTTTTTCTATATCACCTGTGAAGGTAGATACAACAGAGTCATGTTCTACCACTTTAAACTTCTAAATCACTTCAGAGGGAGATCTCCTATCATCTTACCATTTCACTTGCACAAAGCCCTCACAAAAATGTCTAAGAAGGTCAAGGCCAAGCCCACTAAGGTGGCAAGTAGATTGTCTCATCAAGGACTCATTACTCTCATTGTCAAAGAGTCATTGAAGAAAAGGAAGGTAGATTGGAGCTACTTCCTCTTCTGGAATGAATTCCAGACTGATTGGCAACAACAGGAGAAGGGTAAAAAAGTTGCCACTAAGAAGACCATTACTCCTAAAAGCAGTCATAGAAAACGGAAGGGTATCTCACCACCAAGAGATCCGATAGAATCATCCTCTGTTAAAAAGAAAAGAATCAAAAGAAAGTTACAGTTTGAGGGTGAGCAGACCAAGGACCCTACTAAAGGAAGTAACCCTTTAAACCTACCATATAGTGATTCAGAGCCAAAACAGGAGTTAGCAGAGACACAAGGTAATGTACAGACTGGACAAGTTGCAGACGATTGTCCCAACTTGCCTTCACCAACTCCCCCAGAGGCACACAGTCCACCATTGGCAAAAGCCTCTTCAAGTAAGCCTAAAGCATCTATGGCATGGAAAATCAATAAACTCCTGCAACAAGTCTATGAAATGGAAGTCTTGCAAAGAGTTATTAAAAAGGAAAATACAGACTTGACTAAAAGAAATGCAGATCTTTTCAAAATAAACCAAAGCCTCAAAGAAAATCATGATAAGATCAAAGACAAGAACAGGGTGTTGATAAGGGGGAACATGAAGTTGTACAGGTAGCCTAGAATTCTAAGGCTGAAATTAAAAGATTCTCAATCGCCAACACAGGAGCAAGCAGGTTTGGAAACTCTAGCCAACTTAGCTACAACCATGGTAGATTTACCAGAGTCTTCCACACAGCAAGTTGAAGTTCGCAAATCTAAACGAATAAGAGTTGCATCGTCCAAAAGACCTTGAACATTCAGCAAAGAATCAAGGTAATCATTTTTGCAAATTTTGAAGTTTTCTCAAAGCTGAAGTTTCACTTGTTTAGGCGAACAGGATGATTGTTCATTAACCACCGAAAGCAGAGCTTTTGGTAGTTAATCCACTCAGGATTCTTCTAGGTCAACCATCGAAAGCCTGTCACTGCCAGAATGACCAATTTTTTGCCCAGATCGAGATTTTTTGAGTTGGAATGGTTTGAAACCTCTTCGAATGGACATTTGTTGAATTGTCAAGTCAGATCCAATAGTTATTTTTGATGGATAAGGGAAAGAAGAGGTGTTTCAATCATTTTTGGTAAAAACAAAGGCAAAAAATCAGGGTTTTTGCACACCTCAACAAATTCGAATTGTATCTCTTGGAAGAGTTAGCACTTAGCCTTGGAAGGCTATTCTGCACTACACCATGACTCTACAAGATATGAAGACCATGAAATGTGGGATTGACCTCATTTTGAGGATCATTCCATATCTTTTGCAAAATGAATTTTGACTTTCTATCTTTAGTATATCTGATCCATGCTTTTAGGATCTCAAAACTACATTGTAAAGCTATAAAGCTAAAGGTAGAAGATGAACTAAGGGTTCGACTTTGGAGACTTTTTTCAGATTTTGTACTCAAACTTCTCATTTTCATATTAAGCAATACAAGCTTCTTTTGCCATAACTTGTTCAGATTTCATCTTCTTACCTATTCTGTACTTGCGCCTGGATATTATATTCATGCTGTTATGTTTATTTATGCTTGATAACTGTCATCTTATCATTGCATTCATAAGTTTAACTTTGCAAGTATTTATGTGATTATTGTAATTGGCCATTCATATAATAGTTATTTCTCCACACATCCATTTATTTGTAAACTCTCTGAACATTTGTGGTTGAAAGCCTTGTCCATCTAAATGTGTTCATGCATGTTTTGAGTGAGAAATGATTAAGTCATCCGACTTGATTCAAACCCACACTTATTATTGAGAAAATAGTTACCAAAAGATTAAGTTACCAGACATCTATGACTTACAGCCTAGAAAAGTTTCCTGGAGTGATAACAATACCTATGATTATACATAATGTGTTAAGAAATTGATAAAAATATTAAAAAATTAACAAAACAAAATAAAAAACAACACACATAATCTTAATCATGTAATAAAACAATAAATTAAAAAATAAATTATTCATATATATATATATATATATATATATATATATATATATATATATATATAACAATAAATTATTCACGTCAAAATTTAATTCACATAAATAAACATCATTTTATATCTTTAAAATTTTATTATGAAAAATTATTTACATAAAAATCTAATTCACATAAAGCCATCTTAAATCTTTAAAGTTTAATTCACATAATTAAACATCAAAAGTCATCTTATATCGTTTAAGTTTTATTATGATTTGTTGTAAAACATCATCTTATATCTTTTAAAGTTTTATTACGATTGGTTGTAAAACATCATCTTATATCTTTAAATTTTTATTACGATTGGATGTAAAACATCATCTTATATCTTTTAAAGTTTTACTATGATTTGTGGTAAAAACGCATATCTTCGCTTGCTTAGTGACTATTTTTTATTAAATATAACATAAAATATTATTAAAAAATGAAAAATAATAAAATGTTGTATAGGATAAAAAAATACTAAATTATTATTTTTAAATATTAAAATATTAATATTTATTATATATTATTAAATATTTTTAATAAATAATATTAAACAAAATTATTGTTTAATAAAATATGATAATAATTAATTATTTCTCCTAATTCACATAAATAATATCTTTAATGTTCTATAATGATTTATGATAAATACATGTATTTGCTTAATGAATAATCTTTATTGAATAAAACATAAATAAGTAATCTTTATTGAATAGACCATAAATAAGTATTGAATAACCAGAATAAAATAATGAGATAGGAAAAAATAATAAATTGTTATTTTTAATGTTAAAATATTAATATTTATTATATATTATTACATATTTTAATAATATGTTTTTAATAAATAATATTAAACAAAGTTAGTATTTAATAATGAATGATGATTATATATAGTGAGTGAGTTTAATGGTTAAGAACATGTGTTTCTTCTTAAAAGGTTGAAGAAATCAATGTTTTATTATTTTATTTTTTGGATCTATTTTTGTTGTATATTAACTGATTTTAGTCATGATTTGATTCATTTTGATCATATATGAATCCGAAAAATAAAAAAAGTTAGACTACTTTGTCAAGTAAACTAAGACTAATATTTATTATGCAATGCTTGTTTAGACTTCAATTATTATTATAAGAATTCTCAAAATTTATGATAGATTATGTACTAAATTATTAAACTTGAGATAAATTAAACAAATACTTAATTTTTATGCTTATGATCTCAAAAAATCTAGGTCATCAAAAAATTTAATAAAATCACATAATACAACAAAAAAAATTAGATGTAAGATATTACATCTAATGTAATTTTAATACTCTAAAATGTTTTTCAAAAAATTTAAATGGAAAAATTATATAATTTGTAATGGAAAAATTATATAATTTGTTAAAATATTAGTAAGAGTACAAAATTATTAAAAAATTGACAAGACAAATAATTAAAAAAAATCAACATCATGCCAACACATTGTTTTATATATATATATATAATCTTAACGATGTAATAAAACAATAAATTATTCCATAAAAATCTTATTAAAAAATTGACAAGACAAATAATTAAAAAAAAATCAACATCATGCCAACACATTGTTTTATATATATATATATAATCTTAACGATGTAATAAAACAATAAATTATTCCATAAAAATCTAATTCAAGTAAACATGAAACATCATTTTATATCTTTAAAGTTTTCCTATGATTTATGATAAAATGTATATAATTGCTTATGAGTAATGTTTGGTGAATTAACATAATGGGTATTAAAAAACATGGAATAGTAAGATGTTGTGTGAGATGACAAAAAATAATAAGTTTTTATTTTTAAATATTAAAATATTAATATGTATTATTGTATATTTTAATAATGTGTTTTTAATAAATAATATTAAATAAGATGGTGGTTTAACTATGATGACAATTATATATATATATATATATATATATATATATATATATATAATTTTTTAATAAATAAATAATTTGAAATGAATAAACTTATTAATTTAATAAGTTTGAGAAAAATACTAAATAAATAATATGTGCCAAAATGGTAGGGGAATGGGAAATTATTAATTAAGAGAGAAAATGAGATTATTAAGAAGAAGCGGATGTTACTACATGCTTAATGTGAAGTAAGTAAGTGGTCGGTCTTTACACGAGAGGTTAACTTTAACATAAAGGAACACTTAAAAGGTGAAACTTGTTTGGAAAGTTTATTATTGGGGTTTTATTTCAATTGATGAGTTGTTGAGATACAACTTTTAAGAATGAGGATTATTTCAATTATATAGAAAAAGTAAAAGTAAAAGGTGGAATTTGCATGGAATATATATCTTTGTTTATATCATTCAAAGTGGAATTTGCATGGAAAGTTTATTTGTTTAAATTATTTAAAATCCAAGGTTTTATTTCAATTGTCATTGAGACATAACCTTAGAGAATGAGTATGATATTAATTATGTATAAAATGTAAAAGGTGGAATGTGCATGGAAGGTCTCTTTGTTTACATCACTCAAGGTGGAATTTACATGGAAGGTATCTTTGTTTAAATCATTTAAAATTTAGAGTTTTATTAGTCCCTATCGAAGACGTAGAGGGACTATAGTGATTGATAATTCTTTGACTTCATATTAGTTTGTTCTTTGACTAAAAATATTTGCATAATATCTATTGTTGGAACTAGGGAACTAAAAACATTGATATTTATATAATAAAAAATACCATATATGTCATGATTTGATTAGATCACAGATTGGAGGTCTTATTGCCAGCTTCACTATTCCCAATGTTTTATATGTTATCATATCCAAAGTTTTTTTATCATATACGGTCTTTCTGAATTTTTACTTTTTTCTTGAAATGTTTGGATATCCAAAGTTTTAAAGATAGAGAGTCAGTTTTTTATTAGTTGACTTCATATTAGTTTGTCCTTTGAATAATATTTTTTTACATAGCATCTATTGTTCGAACTATTGTTACTATTTTTTTTAATTGTTATAAAATAATATAATAAATGTATTTTCATACGTAACAAACCTGCCACACTGTATTCTTTCTTAAATGTTTACAGAGCAGTCCTGACAGACTTAAATGTTTACCTAACAGGCCTCACAGCCTTAAATGTTTACTTAACGGGCATGTTACAATACATTTCCTCTGGGTTTTTTTTGTATGCAATGTTCTCTACAGTGAATATGAGCAATATTGTTCTTCAGTGGCATTACTGGTTCACTGGTTCATGCTTGCTCCTTACTTGTTCACTGATTTCTTGTTTGCTTGTTGATGTTGTTCTTGTTTTCCTGTTGGTCTTGTGGCAGTTTGCACGGTTGGGATTCTGCAACCACGATTGGAATTGACCTTCTGTCGTTCCCCATTGACGGGTGGGTTTCGGTGTCATGTTTAGATTCCTTTTCTATTTGCAGTTTGCAGGTGAGAAATTTGACTACTGGGGATGCCAGAGTCGAAATCCTCTTGCAGAACATCTTTGTATGTGAGGAGAAAATACGATTTCCTTTTCCTATACGTCATTGTGGCTGTGATAGAGATAGGTTCTATGTTGAACATTGGCGATCAGGAATGATACGAAGATAGCATTACAGTCCTTCTTCTCTGGTCATAGTAATCACATACAAAGATGGACTGCAAGAGGATTTTGATCGCTCCCAGTATTGAAAAATACCAACCGTGAAAATTGCACCTTTCTTAATTGCTTGCAAAGTGGCAGGCCTTTGGACGGTTTATCTAAAATATTGAAGGTAGAGGAACCTTCACTTTCCTCTAATGTTACTGACTATGTTCTTGAGCATGATATTTCATCCAATCTTAAAGAGGTAATTACACGGTCCCCTCAGCAAAAAGAAACCTCTTCTTCATCTTATTTGAATTTCTCACCCACCAAGCCTACAGAAGGTGTTTTCTACACTCATACTAATATGCCTGTTCTTGAAGATATTTTACATGATCTGTCCTCTAAGGGAGAAGAAAGCTTAGCCTTGTTGCTCGGTCAGTTTTACAAGGCCTCCTATTTTTCACCCATCTCTGAAAATTTTGCTCAAAGTGAAGTGAGACAACCATTTTATTTAAACTCAGCCATCCCATCTCAACCTTCATCTCCTGAAAATTCTTCTTCTGTATCAACCCCCAAGATTGCCATGGTTGTCCCTTTAACCAAGATGGAACAGAGTCTAGCAAATAGGGATTCTCCACTTGTCTTTCCCAATCCCTTATCTCCCATGCCAACCGGAGATTATTAGAAATATATGCCAAAGTTTACCGTAGCTGAGGATTATACTGCTGAAGAACATATAGAGGCTTTTTATGCTTATGCTGAAAATATTAACATTTCAGAAGAAGATGTGTGGACCAGAGTTTTGTGCAGAGTTTGGATGGCCAAGCCCAGAAGTGGTTCAAAGAGCTACCGGCAAATTCAGTCACGAGTATTGAACAACTAGATGAGGTATTCTTAAAACATTGGGGAGAAAGAAGAGATCTACTATATTACATTTCTGAGTTCAGAAACTTAAGAAGAGAAGATGGAGAGTCAGTCTCAGACTTCATCAAGAGATTTAATAGAATGTTTGGCAAGATCCCTGCAGAGATCAAACCAAGTGATGCATCGGCAAAGATCACATTCTCTGTTGCTTTTGATCCAGATTTTTGTCTAATCCTCAGAGAAAGAAGATCAGCCACACTTTCTTTAATGCAAGATGTTGCCCTCGAAGTTGAATCAAATATTATGGCATCTCAGAAGCTCAAAGGAAAGGTTGAGAGAAAGAAGTCTATTGTTGAGCCCCCTTCTTCTTCTAATAGTAAAATGGAAAAGATGGCCAAGATGTTGGACAACTTGACATCTGAAATGTCAAAATTGAAGATCCAAAATCAGCAACCAGCAAGGAGAAAAGAGCCAAATGCTTTTGTCCATAGAAATCTGAATTCTTTCCCTTACAGAAGGAATAATCAACAAGTCCAGATCCTTTAGAGAGACAAGAATGAAGCTGATGATCAGAGAATCAGACCCCCTTTCCAAAATGCAATGTTAGAAGAAGAACACCAACCATCTCATGATGAAGTTGAAGAAGCAGACGAGATAAATTGTTTTGGTGATGAAAATGATTCCTCCTTTTTGACATAAGTAGATTATGAAGAAGCCCTGATGGACCAGCAAATTCATGAGGCAAGTATTGAAGAATCTGTCTACCTGACGAATGATAAGAAAGGTTATAATTTAAGATCCAACAATGCTACCCCTAAACCATTGCTTGCTACTCCTGTGAAGAAGAATGAAGTTGCTGCCAAGAAGCCCGTTGCTCCTGTAAAACAGACCTCCACTCCTGCAAAACAGCAGTAGAAGAAATCACAGCCCCTAGCCAAGGAGCAAGTCATTCTCAAAGATCCTTCCAACGAGGTAAAAGCTTCTGATAAATCGCCATATTCTTTTAATTTCGAATCAGAAATTCAGAAAGTAAAGACACATATGCCATTGACTGAACTCATGAAGAATGATATCTTCAAGTCTACCATCCTGAAGTCCCTTGAACCGAAGACCTCTTCATCTGCTGATTTTGTAAACTTACAAGATGACAAGCCAACAGTAACTATAGGGCCTATGATAGAAGACTGAGATGATTCTTGTCCACCATTCTATATATCTCTAAATGTTCATGATAAGATCATCCATAACTGCTTGCTTGACTCAGGAGCATCACATAATCTTATGCCCAAAGCAGTGATGGATGATCTTGGGCTTGAGGTCACCAAACCATATCATGATCTCTTCTCTTTTGACTCTAGGAAAGTTAGATGCTTTGGCCTCATAAAAGACCTTGTTATAAACCTTGCCCAACTACCAATGAGAAGCATGGTGATGGATGTGGTGGTTGCTGATATCCCACACAAGTTCGGACTCCTCTTGTCTTGTCCATGGAGAAAAAGGTTAGGAGGTACCTTGTAGATGGATCTTTCGTATGCTACAATCCTAGTGTTTGGAGGAGAGCTAAAAAGACTTTACAAAGAGAATCAACTTGCCTACATCATCAGTGATGCAAAAAATTCTGTAAATCATCCTATTTATGCTGTGGATACAAAACAAAAAAAATTAGATGTAAGATATTACATCTAATGTAATTTTAATACTCTAAAATGTTTTTCAAAAAATTTAAATAGAAAAATTATATAATTTGTTAAAATATTAGTAAGAGTAAAAAATTATTAAAAAATTGACAAGATAAAAAATTAAAAAAAAATCAACATCATGCCTGCCAACACATTGTTTTATATATATATATATATATATAAAATCTTAACGATGTAATAAAACAATAAATTATTCACATAAAAATCTAATTCAAGTAAACATGAAACATCATTTTATATCTTTAAAGTTTTCCTATGATTTATGATAAAATGTATATAATTGCTTTTGAGTAATGTTTGGTGAATTAACATAATAGGTATTAAAAAACATGGAATAGTAAGATGTTGTGTGAGATGAGAAAAAATAATAAGTTTTTATTTTTAAATATTAAAATATTAATATATATTATTGTATATTTTAATAATGTGTTTTTAATAAATAATATTAAATAAGATGGTGGTTTAATTATGATGACAATTATATATATATATATATATATATATATATATATATATATATATATATATATATATATATATATATTTTT
>ML788521.1:216738-242523 GCA_009831015.1 Picea engelmannii | reverse complement strand
ATGATGTATACTATCCATCCATGGGTGTTGTATCTGCATGTGCATTTTCCTTCATGTCCAAATAACTTCATCAATCTTGTGGTCCAAAACCCATGACTAGGGTTGACATCAATGACAACAACCAATCTTCCAACAATTCTCCCTGTATTCAATGATTTGGTTGGTTGAAATGCCTGCCTGAAGATTTGTTTGTTGAAATTCTTTTTTTTTTAGTGGGAGTTGGAAGGGACTTTCAGGTCACCTGCAAAATGCTCCTTTGTTGAAGTATATAGCTTCTTCCAACAACACATATTTGGCAAGTGTATCAAATTTTGCAGACCACATAAGAATTTATCTTTCGTCAGAGGAGTGGCACATATTGTGGCTTGCAAAATGATTTGGAAGAAAATGACGCCAAATATTAATCCATTTGTGAATATACTCAGAAGGAAATTATAAATTTGGATCATTGCGAGTGTGAGAAACTGTATGGGTGGTTGAATCAACATCCTAAAATTACAGAAGTTTCTATTTCAATTTTTGTTGAGCGACTTCTGGGTGTGGTAACAGACTTGACAGAAAGTCATATTATTTATAAAATTTTGTTCACCGTCCTCTAGATATAGTAACAGATTGCACATACAATCAACCTTCTATCGCTACTACACATTTTTTTCACTATTCCTATGCATGTGATTGCATCTGGGTCGATGAGCTTGCCCCTCTTTGAACGAATATTTTCCTCCTACTTGAAGGTGGGTATATAACCAGGGAACGGCGCTCTCAAAATTTTCTAATGCCTGTATCAACATGTAACTGGGAAAAGTTAGTGGGAAGGAATTCTGGATTATGTACTTTGCAACACTTTCTAAATATTACTTTATACTACCACCTTCTACAAGAAGTTTGGCATGTTCAGGTAATGATTTGGTTTCTAAAAATCACCTTTTACTACCACCCTCATGTAATCATTTTATTTCATTATTTAGAAGATACCTTGAGGTAGTGGTGTATTCCAGAGTTGTTTCCACCCAATATCAATCTTCCTATTGTTTCCCTTGGTTTGAATAAGGAAAATGCATTTCTTCTGTTGTAGTGGATCCGATATTTGAAAAAAAAAAACAAGGAATTGCTTGATGCTTGAAGTAAGTTCCTTCCTAGTCATAGAGTGCTTCCATCACCAACTTGCATTTGCACAACTTATTTTATTGCTACCTTCTTTCTTTGTCCTGGTGGTGGATCCTTCTATCCCAACCAACATGATGGAAATAAACTGGCTCTAGCTCTAGGGAATTTGATCACTTCCGGGAATCTAAGTTGACTATATATTAATTTCGGTTAACTTTAAAAGGTTTATGTGTGCAACCTAATGTTAGACATAGAAAATACAATTTCTTATTTCTTAAAATATAGAACAATGTATTTTTTTAACACATGACTATTCGAAAAATTTTAGGCGTTGTTTGGGATTCACGTCCTTCAAGGATGTTATTTAATCACAAAATTAATATTTCTTGTGCCAATGCAATCGATTCGTTGTCCACTATGGCAATTGCATTAATAATGCAATGTCAGATAATAGATGTATGACATGTACCTAATGTCAAGGTTATTATCACAGAGGACACCCAACGTCCAAAGATTTATGGACTCGGAGAAACATTGTAGTTGTCATGACAAAGAAACACTAAAGCCAATGTTCTTTGCAAGTCTGACAATCCTGCAGTCTAAGAGCTTTGACAATGACAGCCCTGCTTGTTCATCGCATTGTCACACCGCAGTCAATAGCATTGTTCCCATTTCCACCGCCAGTGTTGATGTCCGAAGATGAAGCTATGTAGAGTCTGGAGTCACCGCCAATGTGGATTCCTGAAGGTGAAACTACCTGGAGCCTGGGATCACGACTTCTTACACTTCACATTAGTATCAGTAGTGCTCCAAATTTGATTATATGTCGAGTCTGTTACTAAATCCATAGGTCGCTCAACAATCTTTGACCTAGAAATTGGTTGTCTCTCAAGTCTGTTACAACCTTGGCATAAAACGTTCTGTAATTTTAGAATGTTGATTCAAATGCACATACGGTTTCTCACATTCGTGAGTATCCAATTTTATAATTTCCTTATGAGTATATTTGGGCATGGAGTAATATTTGGCATCACTTCTGAATATTCTAGACCATTTTTTGGGTCGTGATGTCTCCCACCTCTATGACGAAAGATATATTATGTTGTGATCTGCAACATTTGATACACTTTCCATATCTGTGTTGCTAGAAGAAGCTATGTACTTCAACAAAGGAGAATTTCGCAGGTGACTTGGAAGTCCCTTCCAATTTAGAACAATAAAACAAAGAAATTCAACATACAAATCTTCAAGTAGGCCTTTCAACCAAACATATGATCGAATACAGGAAGAATGGTAGTCAAAACAAACTTGAATTTTTTTGTCTCAACTTTTGTTCGCTAACAAGATTTTTTCCCCCAAAGCTGATGTCACATCAAAACCACTCCCTCGAATTTGAATTGGGCCTAATATGCATCTCTAAGTTGCCTCATATGTCGATGACCATGAACATTACAAGGAAGGCACCTTAAACCCCAAGTTTTCGACGATAGAGGGAAATTAACACTTAGCAAAGTATGGAATATTTAATAACCAGCTAATGCAGACATGCCATATCTAGAAGAGACAAGCTGCCAGCACCAATGAAGTCCAAGACCCAAAATTGATATTCAACTCGTTGTTTTTTACCAAGAAAGAATTTGATAATCAAGTTGAAATCTATAAAAGTCTATCTACAGGCTTCATTATTGTACATATTTGCTTTTTTTTGTCGGCGACAACCCCAATCGCAGTCATTATGGAAAATGCATTTGAATTTCAGAGAATATCTACTAAACTTTTTCAAGACATCTATTTTGTGAAATAATCTCAATTGTATTTTGTAACCCATTTTATCTGAATATAGAATATTTGAGGTTTTTGTATGGTGTTTTCCAATCTCAAGTATTTTTTTTATATTTTATTTTGTACTTTTTTGTGTGTGTGTGGTTAAACATGAACGACAAGATTTTCTTTCTGCTGCCCAACACTTCGATTTAAATAAAGGCTACTATGTTCGCTCCTTACATTTTACATGGAAGAATAATTTGTCATAGGCCATACTTATGTGGCACCCGCCCTATACTTAAGAAAGAAATGGGAGGACCTATCCTGCTTTCATTCTTCGGGGTCCCGTAAATAGAATGAATTAATGACTCTATTTTAACAAGGCAACTCAGGTGTTGACGTCATGTTCATGTTCAACATTTTACATATATTACAACTTCTTCTATTTGATAATATCTGTGCATATACAAAATGTTGTGTCATATGTATATGTGTGTGTGTGTGTGTGTGTGTGTGTGTGTGTGTGTGTGTGTGTGTGTTTCTTTCTATTGCTTATGGGTTTCAACTAAATTTGTGAACTGAACAACATCCTGCAAATTCGAAGATGCTTTAAGTTTGGACCAAAAATAATCTATTAATATATATTAATCTGAATACTATTGGAATAAATATAAACACTTTCTCTTTAAATTTTCCTTGTTTAATCCCCTCTATTATCCCTTTGTGGTTCTATATTTAGTCGCATTTCTATGATCACGGCCTCCTGGATTCGCAGATTGGCAAATGCTCATCTTTATCTATATATTCACACCATGAGCCCAACCGACCGCGGTCCCTTTCAATAATTATCCAATTATCTGACCACCGGGTCCCAAGTTTGTGGTATGAAACACTTATGTCCCCTGTTCCGTCATATACATCTTTTACCCAAAAAAATTCCGTGATCTGCAATTTATGCTTTTACTAGTGAGAACTCACCAGGGGTTCAAAAATATTGGCATTAATAAATGAACAATAGATGTTGTTCTATGAGATACTTGGCCCTTTTTCCCTTTTCTTCTTCCTGTCTATTATCGCTTTCTGCTTATATACTTAGTTGCATTTCTATGATCGCAGGTTCTCAGGTTGGTGAGCTGACAGATATTCATCTCCATCTATATCCTCACATGATGAGTCTAACCGACCATTGTTCCTTTCCATACTTATCCAATTTTATGGTTGTGATTGTCGGGTTGGCGCTTTCGAACTCTGTTGCTTCTTGTTATGTGATATACATCTTGCACTCAAAAATTTCATGATCTATAATTCCACCGAGACTCCTCAAACTCGCAAGCTTCACTATACTAGGGTTCAAAAAAGTTTCAAATCATTTGTCGTTGCCTTCCATCCCCACTAACTTTGCGCCCTTCCAATTGCACATTAATTATGGTCTTACTAGTGACAATTGAACACATTAGTATGAAACAATTGGCATTAACAAGAAAAAAAACATTGAGGACATCTCCCATTAACACGCATTAAACCACCATTTACAGTACTCGGAATGACTGTCGTTCCTTTCTATACTTAGCCAAATTTTTCCACCTATTCCTTGATATACATATTGCAACCAAACAATTCCCTGATCTACAATTCCACCCCGGGATCCTCCAACTCGCAAGATTCACTTTACCCGAATTCATAAAAAATTTCAAACCATTTATGGCTCTCTTCCATCCCCGCCACAATCGTTCCCTTTCCAATGCACATTAATTATTTCAGCCTCTAAATTAATTTCCATTGTTCCGTGACATACAAATAGCACCCGGACTTCCGCCATATACAAATTGATTTTCAGACTCTGACATCGTCCCCTCTTCCGTGTTACACATTATGCATTCAAATGTTACGAACGATACGATTTGACCTTCGGGGACTCACATCTTCTGGGGAGACCTTGTCACCCTATTTTGGATCCTCGAGTTGGCGGGTTCACTAAATCTCTAATTCCTAGTCACTGTTTCCTGTGTCGCCCATCCTCGTACTTCTTTCCAAATATGCAACAACAAAGTTTTAATGCTAAGACGTCATCATGCAACAATCGTAAATATCGTCATTAATAAGAAAAATCATCAAGGACTCACCATCCCTACACAACTTGTCCAAAAACATGCAGAGAAGATCTTTCTAGGTAATGGGAAAGCTATTACAAATTTCAATATATTAGCAAAAACAAGTTCGGGCTACCGTTTCCCTATTCCATACTTAGACACTTTTTTTATTGTTGGTTCCCAGATTGATGGGCTCAAAATTGTGTTTAGAATCTTCCGCGACTTACAAACAGTGCCCGAAGTTCCGCAATATACAATTTTTCCGCTGGAATGCCCCGTCATGAGCCCGACCGTCTGGCGTTCCTTTCAATAATCAGCCGCAAGTTGGTTGTATATCCATGACGTAGTACATTCTCTATGTATCGATTCAGGCCTACCGTTCCCCTATTCCATACTTAGAAACTTTTTCGATTACGGGTTCCCAGACTATCAGGCTCAGGATTGTGTTTTCAATGTTCCGCGACTAGAAAACAGTACCCAAAGTTCTTCAATATACAATTTGTCCGCGGGAATGCACCATCATGCCCTCTTCCATGTTACACATTATGTGGTCAACACTCCTGAGAGATACAATTTGACCCTCAGGCCCTCACCTCTGTTGGTTGTATCTTCGGTCAACACTCCTGAGAGATACAATTTGACCCTTAGGCCCTCACCTCTGTTGGTTGTATCTTGTAGCCCTATTTTGAAGAGCCACCAACCACTTTTGATAATTATCCATACCTTAATTGTTGTTCCCTATCCCCACCACCTTCCTACTTCTTTCTGGATATGCAATTAGAAATATTTAATGCTAACACTTCATCATGCATGAACCTTAAACATGTCATTAATGATGGAAAGGCTCGAGGAGATCTCCCACACTTCTGCCATATACAAATTGACTGTCGGACTCCCATATCATCCCCTCTTCCGTGGTACACATTTTTCACTAAAGTTTCAAGACATACAATTTGACCCTTAGGAAGTCATGTCTCCTGGGCAACCATTGTCACCCTAATTTTGAAGCTCTTCCAACTGCTTTGTATTATTCATTGTTTAATGTGCCTGCCACCTTTGCACTTATTTCCAAGTATCCAAAGGCCAAGGTTTAATGCTAACAGTTCATCATGAAACAACCATACAGACCGTCATTAAAAAGAAAAAGGCTCGACGAGACAGTCACATTGACTATTGCCACAAAACTTGCCCAGAGACATGTAGAAAAGATCTTTCCACGTAATGGGATATATATTACAAGTTTTAATATATTAGCGAAAATGAATCCACCTAGCCCTTTCCCTATTCCATACTTGAGCTACTTTTTCAATTGCGGGTTCTCGGACAGGCAAGCTCACGATTTCACTTCCATTGTTCTATGTCCTGCAAACAATACCTGGAGTTTTGCGATATATAGATTTCCCTCTGGACTATCCCATCATTCCCTCTTCCGTGTTATGCATTTTGCACTCAAAAAGTTCTAAGACATACAATTTGACCCTCGGGCCCTCACCTCTAACGGTTGTACCTTGGAACCCTATTTTGAAGCTCTCCCAACTTCTTTTGATAATTAGAGACTCCTTAATTTATCTTTCTCATCCCCATGACCTTCGTACTTCTTTCTTAATATGCAATTAGTAACCTTTCACGCTAACATCTCACCATGCAAGAACCGTCAACATTGTCATTAATGAGCGAAACACTCGAGGATATCTCTCATTAATATGCATTAAACCAATATCTGCGAAGAGTTATATTATCCCTTCCGATTGTTCATCTCAAACCTGGGTCATCGCGTTGGGTCATTAATGAAATATCTAATCCTTAATTTCTCATTGTCGTACCCACCATGTTCTCACTTCTAGGTATGCAATTACTAGCCTTTAATGCTAATAGCGCATCATGCAACAACCGTCGAAATTGTCATTAATGAGCGAAAGGATTGAGGACATATCCCATTCACACGCATTGGAAAAAGATTTGCGTAGGGTTATATTATCCCTTCCAACTCTTCATTTCAAACATCGTCTAGAGAAAACCAACGTTATTGTAAACTTATGGCAACAACTCGACATCAGTTTTGTGGAGATACAGTGAATATCTTCGGATTTGAGGACCAAAACTTCCAGTGGTCCAGGGCATATGAATTGATTTGGACCTTTGGAATCGCTCGTGCAAGCTGCGTCCCTGAGGTTTTTGACTGTAAGGAGGTGGTCTCTTAGTGCACCTAAAAATATATTTCAAGCCAAAGAATTATTTCACTACGCAACCATTCTCATGTTTCTTTGTCACCTCAGGTCTTTCGCAAGATGTTAAGATTATCGGAGCCAACGTTGACCTTCTGAGGACAAGACTACAAGCAGTTACTAGAAAAACATGATAACGGGTTGGACCTCTTACCCGATTTCCTCGAAGACCCAACAACAATTCCTGAAGATATCACAAAGTTGCAGGTCAGTTCCTTTAGAAATCCATTCTGGGAAATTGCTTGGTTGTTTACAAGAATAATGGGGCAGGAATCCACGACAAGCATTTCCCATATAGTTATTTATATTTTGTACTTCACAGTCAAGGAAAAATTCATTTTTTATTAGGGGAAGCTAATTTCCATTGAAATTTGTTCCCAACTGTCACGATTCAAAGAAGAGAATAATTTGTATATGTCTTTTTACTTGATTTTCGCAATAGTGCATTATTTTCCTTTTCCAAAAATGCCTCTGTCCAAGAAAATAAACTATGAATTCGACCCAGTAACATTCTAGTACCAGGCCTTGTGGAGGAACAAGGCCTCCCATTGTTTTTATGAGGTTTTTAATGACTTTTTCTCAGTTTTAAAATATTTATTCTTAGGAAAGGATGCTCCCTGGATGTCTGGCCAGGAAACCAAGTTTTTGGATAGGAAGGGGACACTTGAACGAAAGGAAACTTACAGTGTAATAATGATCTTTGGCTCCAATGAAAATATTTCTTTCCTTCCATGTCACATCACAGATAATATGTTTGTTATAGAAATAGCAAAGGAATACAACCACTGGTTGCATTTTTTCGATGGCAAGAGAAAAAAACAATTCAGTCCTCTGCCCTGGAAAGTCAGGGACTTCGTGTGCAGAAACATCAACAATATTGATGAATTCACGGGCCATTTCAAGAACTTGAACCTAAAATATGTTGAAAGGATAATCGGGTTCGACCCTATTGGGACTTTTCGAGAACATTTACTATCAGTTGGATTTAGCATGTCTTTTATCCATAGACGCTTGGCCGAAGAAAGAGACAATGGTGAAAACACTCCTGCTTCTGACAGTTGCGACGTAGAGACATTGAAAAGCGCAACTCAATTGTACATACAACAAGGAAAAGGATCTGGTAAGAAGAGTGTGCCATACCCGACCAACACTCTCAAGAGCATGACATCACAGAGAATCACTTTAACGACCCACCCCAATAAGAAAGCAACCCAGAAATATTCAAACGGAGGAGGAGATATGAACCCTCCTCACGGAAAAATTGATAGTTCTCACAAGCTTCCCTTGATGAAGAAGAGAAAAAACATTGTAGGGCAGGCAGAAGAACCCGAAATTGAAAGTGAGCACATGGAACTTGAAACTTTTGTCGATGCCCTATTGTGCAAAGTTGATCCACCCACGGACGCGATGTACAATAGTTCCACAATGGAAATATACAAGATCGACATTTTTGACGAAGATGAATCCTTTGTATTCCAAAGTGTTGTTTTTGATAGACAATATAAAAAATTAATCATTGAAAAGAGAGATTTAAGAAATAAGAAAGGAAAATCCCGTTCATAGATTAACTTTAGGAAAATGTAGCCATCCCAAATCTCTTGATTTCACAGTGAAACTGTTGATTCTCTTGATGATTCCATTGGAGTAATTGAAGAGGAGAATGACAGACTGAATGACTGAATCAAGGAATTGGAGGAGGCTTTCATTGCTACCCTAGTGTTTGCCAGTCCTTTAGCAAAAACCGTGTATGCTACCCCTGCAGCCAAGTTAAAAGGATCCTCCAACCTTCTCACATCTCGTAGATCCTTTGTAGATAAGAACATAAAGAAACAAATGCAGCTAATTATTGAAGCCTGGGAAACATCACAAAATATAGCTTCCTTTCGAAAGAGGGAAAATGATTTGCACGGAAATTTGCAGACGAATTTAAAAAATGAAGAACATTTCTATGAACAAACAGTGATCCCTTTTTCTAGCCATGCCATCAACAGCTCGGATCTGAAAAGAAGACAAGAGGATATCCCCTCCCCAAAGAGATTCAAACAATTAAAAGAATGTTGGAAAGAGAAAGTTAAGAACCTGCAACTCATTGTCAAATCATGTGAACAAGCCATATTAGAGAAAGAAGAATTATTCAAAAACCTGACCCAAATAGACTTAGCCAGAAGTACCAACAAGGTTCAATACCCAAACTTAATCCTCAAATCCTTTTCCTTGACCAAGAAATCCTTCGATGAACACATTGATATTTTAAAGGGGTTGTCTTTAGAAATGTTTTACGACATCCTTCAATATGGTGAAGATGACATCAAGAACTAGCTAGTGGATTGTTGTCCCTTGACCAAGTTTTGAGAGTCTTGGTCAATTTGACCTATTTTGGACTTCAACAACTTGTCGAAGGTGGAGTGCAAGATGAATCAGAGATCGCGGGATCTCAGCCCTGTTTGGGTCCTTTTTGGGTTATGGGACTATGTAACGGGCACGGGATGTCGACCCATGGATTTACCCATGTTTAGGCCTGATTTTGTAATATAAATAGATGTCTAGGCAATGTAACGATAGATATGTGAGAGGCATCCATGTGATGGAATGCTAAGTGCCAGATGTTGGATCTATGTGATCGATAGTTGCAAGTGTTTTATGCATATTGTGTAAGAATTTCAAAGCTATGTACAAGTGATTGTAGGAAGGCTTGGTGTTGTACACTAGCTCAAGAAGAAGGAGGATCTGGAGGAGCGCACGCAGATCTTCTGTCTTATGTGGAGTAGGATTTTGATGCTATGTGCCTATAAGAAGCTTGATCAAAGATAATAAAGAAGAAGAGTTGGTGGACATAGCCCCAGGGTGGGGGTGAACCACGTATATGTTGTGTTGCTCTGCTTTGTGTGATGTGTTGATGTATTTATGTGTTATATACTAAGTGTTTGATATAGATAGATAGATAGATCTATTTATGCTTTGTGCTTATGATGAATCTGGATGCTATATTTGACCTATGTGAATGTGCTTAGTGCTTGAATCTGCTAGATCTGATCCATGTATTTATGCTAAGTGCTTATGTACATTAGATCAGGGTGAATGTTGTGATGCTCTATTTTATCTACGAAGTAGATATTGGTTAAATAATGATGAAACGATGGTGCTAAGTTCTCTATTAAGTATTATAATCACAGATCTGTGTCCCATCTAAGGTTGCAGACACTGGAGTCGTGCAACCGCCGCTACCTCTACCTCGGGTGAGACTTCATCTGCTTTGTAGGTGTTGTTGAAAGGGCCGGTAGTTAGGGTTTTGTTGGTGTGTTGTTGTAGTGTTGAACCCTGGGTCTGCCCCTGTGCCAACAAATGGTTTCGTTGTCAGGACTGAAACTGTGATTACTGGGAATTGAGAAAGAAGAAGCTTTGTGCAAAGATATGTTTCTCTAGTGCACAACATTCTATTGGACTTATGAAGCTCTATGCCAAGAAAAGAGGTCAGATCTTAAGAAAAAGAGGTAATATATGCAAGCTCTGTGCTCTGATAAAGGTAAGAATAGTGAAAAGTTTTAGATCTGAAAGCTTTGTGCACTATAGAAGTGGAAATTTTTGTTTCACCAGTATGGATCTAGGTACTAGTAGATGAAAGAAGGTTTGATATGAGTAGATCTGATAAGAATAGTGAAAGATATGTTATACCTATGCATAGAAAGAATAGTTGGACTAACAAATGGATGCAAGATCCTAGAAAGAATCTGTTGCAAGTTAGCTCCTATGATCCTAGCACGTAGTACAAGAGAAGTTGGGGATCATTTAAGAGAAAGAGAGGATTAACCCTCTGTTACAACTGCAGAAGACTGGGACATCTTGCTAAGGAATGCCCTGGGAGAAGACCTAGTTGTCTTTGTTGCAAAGCTATGGACCATGAAGTATTGGATTTCCCTAGAATGATTGCTAAGCTTGAAGAAATGAACATGAGACAAGAAAACCCTAAGATAGATCCAGAAACTAAGGTTATGGCATAATCATGAAAATAATCATAACAAGTATTGCTACAGATGAAAGAAACCCTAAATGACCACCGGCATATCAGTTTATTAGATATCTTCAAAGAAAAAGAATGCCTTGAAGCAAGAATAGGAGACTTCGACATTGACTATTTTCTAGGTGAGGAAACACAGGTGAATGTTATGACAGAAATAAGTTGGGAACTTTTAGGAAAGATTGCTATGATTCCTTCACTGGGAGGAATAGGATTATTCCGAGGAAAGATGATAAACCCATGTAGGAGGCTCGCTTAGATACCTATGAATGCAAATGGAACTTCGACAGCATAATATTTCGAGGTTATTAAATTTACTGAGGACAATGCCCCATTTTCCATGTTACTAGCCAAACCTTGGACTGACAGAGATCAGGCCAGAGGGAAGGAAGAGGAAGTAATAGAGAAGAAGAAGCAAGAATTAAAAGATTTTATAACTAGAAGGATTGCACACTTGTTTGAAGAATAGAAGGATAGATCGCAACTATTTAACAGCATTGACATAGATGTCAAAGTTGCAAGGACACTAGAAGACCCACATAAGACTGAAATACCTATCCCAGATAAAGAATAAGTATTACCCTTGAATCCTAGGAAATAATCTCAACATCACGAAGTCACTGTGTCAAAAGAAGATAAGAATTAGAATGGAAAGAGGAATACCGAGACGAAGCTCACTGGAAAGAAGGCTAGAAAACTAAGTAATAAGAGAGCTAAGATTGAAAAGACACAGAAGGTTCCAGAGGGGACTTCACAGAAGGAAAACTTGCAAAATTGGAGCTTCGTTGGGATATCAGAACAGTGTCACATGGCACTTTGTCATGGCGAAGAAATATAGTCGTTGGGGACATTATAACCGTTCGACCGACACCTCGAATGGATAGAAAGGCATTTATGGTCAGACAAATCACCATCAGACTATTGGAACTGCGTTGTAATGGATAGAACAGAGTTAATGAAGGCTTCATACCCGTTGTAAGCGACCCATTGTCGAGTTACCTATTTACTCCGTCGCGCCATGCACCGAGAACACTTTTAATAATTGAGATTTTGAGCCCACAGACTAAGTAGATTTTTCACAGTGATTATCACACTCTTGTCGTCTATTGCAGTGTCTAAGTTAATCTTGAACCCGATATCATTAATCTTGAGCGTGTATGTCGGAAGAGTTCAGCACTACAGAGAAAGTTGTTGAGGAAGTTCTCATAGACCTCATAACTGAAAGAGACATATCAGAGAGAGGCTTATATTTAGGGGTCCAAGATTCATCCACAAGAATAGTGCAAGAATCCCCATTGACTTCTCGTGGAGTTGGGCCCTCTCGGTCATCAGATGAGAAGCGAACCAAGAACATGGATGACTTAACGAATTCCAAATTGATCCCAACCATCTTACCCTCCTATATTCCACCTCTAAGCAGTGCAGTGAATCGAGACAGCGTGCCCAGAGATTTCGAATACACCTTGGTTACATCGTACCTCCCGAAAGGGATACGCACAGTTCGAGCAGACCAAGACAAGACTACAACGTTAAAGTTTAGCGACTTCAACCTCAGAGATTGAAAAGTCTATAACATGCTTGCCCTGTATAAGTACCTAAACAAGACGAAGGGAAATAATTATAAGATAATCCCCCAGTCATGGACGATGAACCTCGCATAGTCCACCCTATTGAATGTCATGAAGATTCCCCACTTCGGAAGACACCTGGACATGAATGCATGTGTCAAGATGTTGTTGTCTTGTTACCATGGAGGATATTTGTGGCTAAACCTTTGTATCATAGCTGATCCAATGTTGATCAATCGGATCACAGGGTTGAGTATGAAAGGACCTGATCCATAGGATTTTTTCCCAGGAAAAACCACAGATCATGCACTAGCTCAAAAAATCAAAGAGACATATGGAGATGTCGAGAAGGGGATGTGAGGATACAAGGTAGCCTCTATCTAGAGTGGCACAGTAGGCCTCTCCTGTTAGTTTATTGCAGGGAAGTTAGTAAGAAAGAACCGACCTACCCAAGTCACTAGTTTTGTAGTCGACCTCGTAGGAAAGTGCATGGAAGGCCTTCAAATGAATTGGGCGAAGTACCTGGTGAACCAGTTGGACCTTGACTGCAGAGAAGCACATGATCAAGGATATAAATTTTATTTCAGCTAGCTCTTGATCCTTATATATTTTATTGCCTGGGAGATGTCGGAAGGTGCGACCTTCCTGGACATCAAGCCTTTTGAACCACTAGCCGTGAAGTTCACTACCCTTTGGTATTCAAGTGACATGAATAAATAGTGGCAGTAAAATGTTGTTTTTCATACCTACTACAATCAGTTGAAGATAGCCATATAGTATGAGCCTCGCATGACTCCGAACACTCTACATCGGCTCAGGCCTTTGATGAAATTCAGTGCAGATCAACTTTTTATTTATATCACAGCATGCGCCGACGAACACAAGAAACAAATTCAATCCTATTATAAGCTGACGGAGGAGGACCCGGAGGAGATCACTAAGGACTGGTCGGAAGACCTCCTTATTCCAGCAAACCCTGTGCATATATCCGACATAGATAGCCCAGAAATAGTGCAGGATACACCCGGACCTAGCATGATAGCGAAGACCGAAGAGGTCCAAGGATTAGACAGTGCATCTGTGAAAACTGCTTCCATATCACCAGAGCAAGGAGGTGATGGTGAAGAGTTGAATGAAAAAGAAGTCGAACAGAAGCAAGGAGACAAGGTTGATCCCGTGAAGAAGAGGAAGGGTTCGCCTCTTAAACCTTCCTCCTAGAAGAAATCAAAATCCACCATGACCAAGATGTAGACTATCCTCACCTATGACAACTTCGACTTCCTCATAGCAGCCCTGAACGATGCTTCACTGGAAATAGTAGAAAAACAAGAGGCCAAGAAAGAAACAATGTATAATAGGATTGAAATCAAAATCCAAGGGGTACAACAAGCACTACAGTCCATCCACATAGTCTCCTCTGTACCTCTGCCATTGGGAAAACCAGATATGGGAGATGAGCCAACCCAACTCCACCGCCTAGTTGATACAGTCGAAGCTCGCCTTCGACGAGCACAAGAGGAAACCGAGCAAGCCACCTAGGCTTTGACGCAAGTGAAAGTAGTACTTGTATAACATCACCAAGCTGCAAAATAGGAAAACATTGCCCTCCAAGAAAATTTCGATGAAGAAAAAGCACAAATACAACAAGGAAAAGAACAGTTGCACGTCGAGCAACTCGAAGTAAAGGAAGCAGTCAACAGAGCACTTCACTCTGTGACAGTTGTAGAAATAAAGGCACAATATCGAGTTACACAGTAGGTAGAGCATCTTGAAGAAGTGATCCAACAGCTACAGCAATGCATCGCAGACTTAGAACTATGCGTAGTGCCCGAGACCCCACAGGATGTGAAGGACCAAAGAGAAGAAACTACCAGGAGCACATTTGAGAGACTAAAATCCCTTGCTATGGAATACAGGGAGTTGAGTGATCGCAGTGCCCTAACATATGAGTGACTCATTGAGAGACAAAAATTAAGAGCACTGGAGTCACAACTCCAAGAGGTGAAGTATCAAACCGAAACGATACAGGCACAGTTGAAGCTCCTATCAATTGTGGAAAGAATGAATAAATCTCAAGAGAAACACACCACCCAACAGCAAATTCATGCTATTCAGAGAAGAGTTATGGAAGTAACTCAAAGACTCCAACCCGTAAAAGATAAGGCCTACCAATTGTTCACAGAAGTTGATGGTTGAGGAGCAGAACTAGACCAGGTTGTTAATGCAGTTGAAAAATGCCTGGAAGGACCCGTAAACGATGCAGTCATCCAAGAGTTTGTTGAACAAGAAGTCATAGCACAACAACAAGTCGAAGCATCTCAAGCCAATCTTGAGGCTTTCAAATTAGAACTTCCTACATCAGAGTGACTCGGGATGAGTCACATGTGAGTGTTGGGGGCTTGTTGGCCCTTGACCAAGTTTTGAAGGTCTTGGTCAAGTTGACCTATTTTGGACTTCAACATCCTGTTGAAGGAGAAGCGCAAGATGAAGTATCAATCGTGGGATCTCGGCCCCTTTTGGGTCCTTTTTGGGTTATGGGACTATGTAACGAGCATGGGATGTCAGCCCATGGGTTTACCCATGTTTAGGCCCGATTTTGTAATATAAATAGATGTCTAGGCGATGTAAGGATATATATGTGAGAGGCATCTATGTGATGGAATGCTAAGTGCTAGATGTTGGATATATGTGATCGAAAGTTGTAATTTTTTTGTGCATACTGTGTAAGACTTGCAAATATATGTTAAAGTAATTGTAGGAAGGTTTGGTGTTGTACCCTAGCTCGAGAAGAAAGAGGATCTGGCGGAGCGCGTGTAGATCTTCTATCTTTTGCGGAGTAGGATTTTGATGTTATGTGCCTGTAAGAAGCCTGACCGAAGATAATAAAGAAGAATAGTTGGTGGACGTAGCCTTAGGGTGGGGTTGAACCACATATATGTTGTGTTTCTCTACTTTGTGCGATGTGTTGATGTATTTATGTGTTATCTGCTAAGTTCTTGATATAGATAGATAGATAGATAGATCTGTTTATGCTTAGTTCTTATGATGAATCTGGATGCTATATCTGACCTATGTGAATGTTCTTAGTGCTTGAATCTGCTAGATCTGATCCATGTATTTATGCTAAGTGCTTATGTACATTAGATTAGGGTGAAGGTTGTGATGCTTTTTTTTATCTGCGAAGTAGATATTTGTTAAATAAAAATGAAAGGACGGTTAAAATTTATCTATTAAGTATTATAATCACAAATCTATGTCCCAACTAAGGTTACAGACACTGGATTCCTGCAACCACCCCTGCCTCTACCTTGGGTGAGACTTCATCTACTTTGCAGGTGTTTCTAGAAGGGCCAGTAGTTAGGGTTTTGTTGGTGTGTTGTTGTAGCGTTGAACCCTAGGTCTACCCCTATGCCAACATGGACTATTCGACACACAATGAAGAAATTGAACAGGTTATGCATAATATTTCTATGGATCTAAGGAAATTAGAAAATGAGCTTTTCGACATAGAAATCAGGGATAAAATCAATGTGGCTCCCATGAGAAGATACATTGAAGAATGGATCCAATGGAGAATGGACAAGCTCACCGACGAAGGGCAACAACCGGTTGGCACAATTCCAATGGTTGTCGACGAGAGCAACAAAAACGCATCGGCTTCATAGTAAGTCTATATTGATCACATCTTTCTTTCTTTATCAATCCAGTTATTCTACCTCTTTAAATAGAAATCTATAACCAAAGACTCATAACTTCCAATTTATTCTTTTCAACTCTTCCTCTCTACCACTACTCACTTCTTATTTCTACAGTCCTATTTCTTGTACTTATTTCTTTTATGGTCCGTGGGAGCCCCAATCCTAGTCTATATGAAAAACACATTTAAATTTCCAGAAATATGTAACATGCATTATTAATTTTTGATAAATTTCAAAGAAAACTAATTCGGGAACAATTTTTGTGTGTTGCTTTCGGAATGCTAAATTTTTTTCCTTCAACTATGCTGTATGTCAGGAAATTTTGTTTAGTATATTTGAAATCTTAATGTGTGTGATTCCTGGTCCTTTTTTCCAGGAACCTTTATTTCAAGTCATTGAGACAGAAATTTTCTAAGTCCCATGTTTGAACTATACACACTCCAGGAAAAATATGCCTCGTTCACATATTAACCTTGGGGGTCATCTACCATCCTAATGTCTTATGGATGGCCTATGACACACTTCCACGAGTCATCCTTTGCATGGATACCACCTGTACTTCAAGATGCTTCCCACCTGTCTCTACTCGATCCCGCCATAGTAGTGCATTTATTCCCATTCCAACCTAGCAAGGACTACGCTACCATGCAACACTTGTTTCAATTGATGTGATTGAGACATAACCTTCTAGAACAAGTATTATTCCAATTATGTAGAAAAAATAAAAGGTATAATATGCATTGAATGCACTTTGTTTAAATCATTAAAGGTGGAATTTTCATGGAAGGTCTCTTTGTTTAAATCATTCAAAATCGAGGGCTTTATTTCAATTCATGTGATTGAGACATAACCTTCAAGAATGAGTATTATTCCAATTATGTAGAAATAATGTGCATGAAAGGTCTCTTTCTTTAAATCATTCAAGGTGGAATTTGCATGGAAGGTCTCTTTTTTTAAATCATTCAAAATCTTGGGCTTTATCTCAATTGATGTCATTGAGAAATAACTTTTGCGAATGAGTATTATTGTTAGGATCTGTCCCTAACCCCTCGTATTTAGTCATTAGTTAGTTATCATTGTAATAAGTGGTCAACCTTCATTATTATCGGGACCACGAGTAGTTAAAAGGTTGGTTAGTGGAATGTTATAAATAAACCATGGTATTGGCCCTTGGTATTGGCCCATGATAGTTTTGGTTGTGAATTGTATTTAAAGAATGTATCTGTCCATTATATGTTGTTGAGGATTATTGTATGAGATATATTCTCAATTGGAGGTTTCCCTCTTGAAGAGACAAGTTAACTAATCTTTATGTGGTATCAATATTATATTTATGCTATATATTTGATGTTCATGTTACTTGCGCAGTATATTTGCTTGTTCTATTAACTATTCCAAGTATATTACAAGTGGTGTCAGAGCACTTTCTTGGGCATGAAGTGTGAGTGAAAATATTTATTTAGGGTAGAAACATGTCCCGATGTCAATAAACCACAGAGATATGTTGTTCAACGCTCAAATTCTTAGTTGGGGATGCATACACATAGGAAATACAAGTGGTACTTAAGCGCACATATGTTGGCCACCCTTGTAACCCATGTCGGTACCTGTTAAAGTGGTAGAGCATCAAACAACACCTATGCACGAACTTTCCCTAGGAATCCTGGAACCCACATAGCTCAATCGATCGGTCACCTGACTGTTATAGTGTCACTGAGAAAAACACTCGGGAAGATACTCTCTAGTACCTGGGTAATCAGGTAGTACGACTAAGGGTACAATTGAGACTCCTTAGTTGGTACCTTGAGATATTGGCCTGAGTACTATTGTTGACCCTACACGTATATCAGAGAGTTATAGAACAGGGAAAACCCTTGTCTGTAGGTACCCTGAAACAAATTGTAACCCTTGGGAAAGACACAAAACAAAAAAAGAACAACACAGACAAGATCTATTTCTGCGCAACCTAATCTTCTACATTCTAGTTGTGAAATTCACACACCTTTCTTCCTCTTAAGAATTTGGGAATTTTGACATTGCAAAATTATCCAGATCGGAGTATAACTTCACAAGAGTAAAAACAAATTCAAGGGACTGACCAGACCCTTATTTGAGACCTATCCCATTGGCTTCCTCTTTTGTCCCTGATCGCAGTGATACGTATCATTTTTCAACCTTTTTGTGGACCCGAACCTCCTACCCCTTGTTTACAACCTATCCCATTGGCTTACTTTTCTCTCCCTGATCGCAATGATACCTATCAATTTTAATCCTTTTTGTGGACCCGATCTCCTTCCCGACACCCTTCATTACAACTTATCCCATCACTCTTCTTATATCGTTTTGATCACTATAGTAGTTGATGACAATGGGCCCTACCACCCACTCTTAAACCATGGAAGAATGGGACACTAAGGTAAACCAACTATATAACGATGTCTCTAAGATCAAACAAACCCTAGGGGACCTTAGCCAACTCCAAAAGTTCTTTTCAGCCGTGGATGTCATCAAGACCAACATGCATGTCATTTCCCAACACCTTGGATTTCTTGACAATGGTAAGCAACCAAAGTACCACTCAGAAGCTGCTCATTCTTCTCATTACGATAATAATCATATTTCCTACTCCCCTTGGGGTTCTCCAAACTCTTGGAATAATCTTCCAAAAGTGGAGATGCATAAATTTGAGGGATCTGACCCAGCTGGGTGGGTCTCCCAATTGGAATACTAATTATCCCTCCATAATATTCAAGATGATGAGACCAAACTCCATGTAGGCATTGTGTACTTAGACCAAGAACGATGGAAATGGTGGTAGTGGAATAAGAAATTTTATCTAGGCCATCCCAATTGGAACATGTTCACCAAAGTTGTTTGTGCACATTTTGATCGGGAATCTCATTATTTGGGGCACCTCACCAAGTTGAAACAAGAAGGGCCAATCACTGATTTCATTACATCCTTTGAACAATTAGATATCCGAATTGAGGGCGTATCTGATGAATTTTGTCTTGAATGTTTCATAAGTGGATTAAAGGAGGTAATTCATGCTCATGTTTCCATGCATCATCCTTTTACTTGGTTGCAGGCTTGCAAATTAGCATTGGAAGATGAGACCATTCTTCAGGAACAACACTTTAGTTCTTCATTCCCCAACCATCCTTGTCTAGTGCTACTATTACTCCCACTCAAACCTTGAAGGTTCGGAAGGTGACTCCAACAGAAATGGCAGAACATAGGAAACAAGGGCTTTGTTATTACTATGATGAAAAATATGCACTAGGACATAAATGTCGTGAATAAAAGATCTTCCAGATATATGGGTCAGAGAACCAAATGTTAGATGAGTAACTCGAGCTAGAGGATACTGAGCCCACTCCGCCCCTCTCGAACACTGCTGCACCTCTTGTGGAACCGAAAGAACCTGTCATCTCTCTCCATGCCCTTGCTGGTATTTCTACTCCACAGACATTAAATATCAAAGGATACATCAAACAATGTCTAGTAGTAGTGTTGATTGATAGTGGAAGCACCCATAATTTTATTCATCGTAGGGTCGTCGAGGATGTCAATTGTTTTATTTGACCAGTTTCAAAATTTCAAATTATCATAATTAATGGTGGTACAATGAAATGTAGGGGTCGTTGTGAGAATCTCAAACTCCAAATGGGCGATTATACTTTGAAAAATCGCATGTTTTCCATTTCCATGGGTGGTTGTGATATTTTCTTGGTGTTGAATGGTTGTGCATATTGGGACTGATTACCATGGATTATGTGGAATTATATATGCAATTTACTCAAGATGTTCACACTAATACCCTTTTTGGCTTACATGCTAGGTCCCTGAAAATTATCATCTCTCACAGAATAGAGAAACTCTTGAAGAAAGGTCATCATGGGGTGATTTCCCAATTTAATTGCATCCAAGTACAAGAGCTATCATCCTCCGCAATCCATCCCGACCTGCAACTCGTCTTGGAAAAGCACCACCAGGTCTTTGAGACACCCACGAAATTACCCCCATCCCAAGGTGATTATGATCAAAACATCCCTCTCCTTTCTGGAAGTCATCCCCACAATGTACACCCCTACAGGTACCCCTTTGCTCAAAAAAATGAAATAGAAAAAATAGTGCAGGAATTATTGGAAGTCGGGGTAGTTCACCCAAGTATCATCCCATACTCCTCGCCTATTGTAATGGTCCTAAATAAAGAAGGTTCTTTATGCATGTGTCCAAATTTCCGCACCCCTAATAAATTGACCATTAAGGATAAGTTTCCCATTTTTGTCATTGATGATCTGTTGGATGAGCTCCAGGGTGCCTGTTTCTTCACCAAATTGGATATTCACTCCGGTTATCACCATATTAGGATGAAGGAAGAAGATATTATGAAGTTTGTTTTCATAAATCATAAAGGCCATTATGAGTTCTTGGTAATGACTTTTTGGGTTTGCAGTGCTTCATCTACCTTTCAAATTTTCATGAATAAGCTCTTGAAGCCCTACCTTCAGAAGTTTGTTTCAGTGTTATTTGATGAAATTCTTATTTAAAAACACACTTGGGATTCCCATCTTCAACAGGAGGACAAACTACTCCAATTATTGCGGGACCATCAGGTGTTCGTAAAAAAATTCCAAGTTTTCTTTTGGGGCAAGTGAGGTCGAATACTTGGGACACGTTGTCAGCCGTAACAGAGTACGCATGTACCCAAACAAGATTCAAGCTATGTAGAATTGGCCACATCCTAAGACCTTGAAAATCCTATGGATTTTTCTTGGCCTCGTGGGATATTATAAGAAATTTGTCCACCATTATGGAAAAATGTCGGGCCATTGACAACCCTTATTAAGAAGAATGCATTTCAATGGACCCCTGCAGCCAAACAATCCTTCCTATATTTGAAGCAGGCCATGTGTACTACCCCAATCTTAGGAATCCTTTATTTCAACAAAACGTTTTTGGTCGAATCGGATGCTTCTGGCATTGGTATTGGTGCAGTTCTCACACAAGACGGTCGACCTCTTGATTTCACTAGCTAGGATTTGAGTGGTCACAATTTGGGTAAATCTACATATGAAAAGTAAATGATGGACATTCTCTATGATGTGCACACTTGGTGACCATATCTGTCAGGGCGTATCTTTCAGATCAAAACCGATCACCATAGTATCAAGTATTTCCTCGAGCAGAGGTTTTCCTCCCTAGAAACAAATAAGTGGTTGACCAAAATGTTGTTCTATGATTATGAGATCATCTATAAGAAAGGAAAAGATAATGTAGTGGCATATGCGTTGTCTAGACAATATTAATATGAAGGTTCCCTATTTTCTCTATCATTACCAATTCCCCATTGGACTGATGAAGTTCGACGTGAATGGTTGGCACATCCCACTATCTCACGGATAATTCAATGACTTCAATCTGACAATAGCCCTCCCATCTGCTATACTTAGCAAGAAAATGTACTCAAATATAAGGATCGCTTGGTTTTGTCTCTGAAATCATCACTCAAGCCCCGAATATTAAATGAGTTGCATTCTTCTTCTCTTATGGGTCACTTAGGATCAGCATTGTCGTGTTCAAACCATTCTACCTGAACTAGATGAAGAAGGCTCCATTTGGCTACAGCCTGAATCTGTCCTCAACATGCGAGAACGTCACCTGCAGGACCGCACTATCAAAGAAGTTTTGATCAAATGGAATGACACATCTCCAAAGGATGCAACTTGGGAATGATTTTCCATCCTGCAACAATCTCTGTATCTTCAGCCTTGAGGAGAAGGATTCTTTTGAAGGGGGAGAGCATGTTAGTATCTATCCCTAACCCCTCATAGTTAGTCATTGTTTAGTTATCATTGTAATAAGTGGTCAACCCTCATTATTATCGAGACCACAAGTGGTTAGAAGGTCGGTTAGTGGAATGTTATAAATAAACCATGGTTTTGACCCATGGTATTGGTGTGTGGTATTGGCCCGTGATATTTTTGGTTGTGAACTATTTTTAAAGAATAAATCTCTCCATTGTATCTTATTGAGGATTATTGTAAGAGAACTCTGCTCATTTGGAGGTTTTCCCCTCGAAGAGGCAAGTGAACTAAGATTTTTGTGGTATCAATATTATACTTCCGCTCTATATTTCTGCTTTATATTTGATGTTCATATTACTTGCACAATATATTTTCTTGTTTATTTAACATTTCCGGGTATATTACAATTATTCCAATTATGTAGAAAAAGTAAAAGGTGGAATGTGCATGGAAGGTCTCTTTGTTTAAATCATTCAAGGTGGAATTTAAATGGAGGGTATATTTGTTTAAATCATTCAGAATGTTGGAGTTTATTTCATTTGATGTGATTGAGACATAACCTTTGAGAACAAGTATTATTCCAATTATGTAGAAAAAGTAAAAGGTGGAATATGCATGGAAGGTCTCTTTGTTTAAATCATTTGAGGCGAAATTTGCATGGAAGGTCTCTTTGTTTAAATCATCCAAAAACTAGGGATTTATTTCAATTCATGTGATTGAGACATAACCTTCCAACATGAGTATTATTCCAATTATGTAGAAAAAATAAAAGGTGGAATATGCATGGAAGGTTTCTTTGTTAAAATCATTCAAGGTGGAACTTGCATGGAAGGTCTCTTTGTTTAAATCATTCAAAAGCTAGGGATTTATTTCATTTCATGTGATTGACACATAACCTTCGAGAATGAGTATCTGTTGATTATGTTAGCAAATTCCATCTAATTTTTTTCCATAAAGGTTTCCCACATAGAAGAATTACATGCATGTGAATATAGGTTACCATCTTTATTTTAAAAGGAACAAATGAATCATTTTCTTATAACTCAATTTTTTTGAAGAAGATAAATGACATAACAAAAAGTGCAAATTTCAATGAGAAACCCCATCAAATACACAATGCATGGAGTCCAAAAGGTGCTTCAATGGAGTGTAGTGGGAAACCAATGATAAGCATAAGTGAGCACTACTTTTTAACAATGGAATTACAAATAAATTATATATATTTCAATATTGTCTCAAGATATCTTAATGAGGGTGGATATGCATTCACAAGAACACTTTTGGTTTATATTTGGAATTCCTTCACAATAAACTCAATACTTAGAAATGAATATTTGTTATGTAGAAATAGTATTGCACTACTTTCCATTTACACTAATGAATGTTACTTGTGAAACAAAGAAATTTTCCTTAGCATAGAGAATCAACCTACTCTTGCTAATAATTTTTTCTATTGCATGGTGTGAGCCAATATACTTTGTGTTGACTCAACTATACACATTTACAAATTGGTCAATGATTTCCAGTTAGACCTATAATTGATAGAACCTCTTTCCTCTACCAATGACTTTAAAATTCAATAAGGACATTTATAAATTAACATTTTTCCCTTAGTATAAATGTGTTCTTGTAGCTCTAGTTGTTACGAGGGAAAAACTCTCTATGGCTAGGGTAAACCACAACAAACGAAAATGACTACATAAATTAACTCTATCCCAACAACATGCTATATAAACCAATATGCAAGAGAGATAAGAAAGAGGCCTACCTCATCCAGATGTTCGATGATGTCCATCGTTGATCACTTTGACACAAAGCTATATACTTGCAACAAGTTCTCAACAAATAAGCAAATGAAGCATATGGTGATAATATAAAAGGTTAGCACATTAAATAGCATAATCCATTAATATACATAACGAATACGCCCATGGATAATAAATCATATATTTGCAAGATATCAATTGGACGAGAAAGGAGTATTTCTATTAATAAATGATTAGCATAAGTGAAAATACTACAAACTTTTGTGTCAGCATGGTTCGGAACCGAGAAACTAAGTTCCTTCCAGCTGGGCCTCCACTAAAGGCAAGCTCATAGAAGGGAGAAAATGATGTTCTCCATCAATAAGGGAAGCACTTGGGGTCTGAACACTGTGTTCAGACTTAAAGGACAAAGGGATGCAGACTCAATATGAAGTAATAATTTCTCCAAAGTAACTTTGCTCTCAAAGTTGAATTCTTTCTCCTCTTTTCCATAGCTCAGAATTGGCTCATTTATAGCCTTCAAATGGAACTGAAGGGTCAAGTCAGAACGTTTCCAGTATATGGAAGGCCAAGGATCAAAGATCTCGTGTCATGACATGGAAACCCGACATTTAATTTTCATTTTTTGGAACAAATCCCAATGTACACGGGTTGTAGTGGAGCATCCTATGTATACACATGTTGTATAGTAGGCAAAGTGCATACATGTGGAAAAACTTGTATTTTCATCTCTGGATTTATCAAACAAGGATGTTAAGTCTCAATAGGGAAATGGAAAAATGCCCTCCATGAAAGATTGCATAGGGTGAGGAAAATATTTCTACAACAAATGCCCCCTAATGTGTGAGGTTAGAGGAGTATCTGCAATGGACGAAATACATTATAAACAACCAAGAAGTGGAGTGATGGGGAACCAGCTGGATGAACTAGTTGCTCTTTACAATATGAACAAACTTTGCATACATTTCTACCAATAAAATTACACTGCAGATCCATGTGAAAATATACCAAACAAGTGTCTCTGGCCATGAATAGGAAAATACAAATTTGTTTACATGCCAATAGTTGTCATATTCATGAACAAGGCCCATTAGAACCAGTCTCAAAACCAATCTGAATATATTTGTATACAATAGAGTACAATATGATCTCCTGTTATCTCCCAAAATAGCACTGTCATTTTGGTCGGGTTTTATGGTGGATAGCATGGCTATCGATAGTTTCCTCAATTCATTGTTGAGTCTTTTTAGCTGCAAAACTTAAGTTTTGGTTTCGTCTTAAGAAAATAATTTGACCCATAAAGTCTTCTTTTCAAAATTTTCATTTTACACTTTCATCAGCTAACGTGTGTCCAAAAGTTGAGCGTGCACTGTTGAAAGTGCATGCTTTCCGCAGCTAAGGAACAATTTTTCAAAGGTCATGCGCTGTTGAAAGTGCATGCTTTCCACAGATAAGGAGTGCTTTTTACAAAGAGGCGCGTTGTTGAAAGTGCATACTTTCCACAACTATTGAGCAATTTTCACAAAGTCGCGCGCTGAGGAAAGTCAAGATTATCAACAGCTAACAAAGGCTGTACTCCCGGGTTGGCAACATCAAATAAAATCTTTGGTTCCATATCAGACATTGTTCACAAAAGACCGTTTAGAGTTTTGAATTGCAAATGGAAAGGATGATACTTAAACTTGCAGGGAACTTTTCAATCCCTTCCCAAGCTCCAAATGAAGATCTGAAAACACCATTGG
>ML788521.1:191950-210065 GCA_009831015.1 Picea engelmannii | reverse complement strand
ATCAAAGAGCCTTGGAAGGCTAGGCTACACTTCATCAACTTTCAACCAATGTTTGAAGACCAAAAGATAGAGGTTGACCTCATCTTGAGGATCTCTCCTTATCTTTTGTGAATTAGTTTTGACTTTCCATTTTTAGAATATCAGATCCATTGTTTTAGGATCTGAAACTGATTGTAAGAGGCTATAAAGCCAAAGACATTTGGAGTTCTAAAAGGTTCGATTCTGGATACAGTAATACTCTTTGTACTCAGAGTTTTCATTTGCTAATACAGATCACAGGTTTCTTTCCATTTTGGTGGCAGTTTTTCATACTTCTTCTTCACTGTTATATTGTTGTCAAACCTTGAATAGTTGTTATCCTATTGTTTGGTTCATGACATTATAGTCAGTTCCTTTAGTTGTTTATTAGACCCTGCCTTGCACTGGTTTATAAACAATCTTTTCTTCATCCACTGAAAGCTATTTTACTGTTTAACTAATCTTGGAGAGCACTGTCTATTTGTTTACCATTTAGATGTTTGAATGTCATAAGTTGAATTGAGTTATCCCATTGATCTACCTTTACAAAATACAAAAACATTCATTTCTTAAGTTACCAAGCACCTTTGGTCTGCAACCACAAAGGGTTTCTTGGAGTGATAACATCTCCCATGATCACTGAAGTCATATAGGTACTGGTCCAATGAAAATGAAGCAACAACTCAGGAAAGTTGCGGCAACATAGTGATGTCTTCAAGTCTTCTACACAATTGATGCAGACCCCCTACCTCAGCAGGGTTTTTTGACCTACCAATCTCTGGGTCAATCTCCTTCTGAGCCGAAATGACTCTTGAGACTCCTCCTAGAACCCTTTGAACGAATCCATAGGTCCTTCATGAAAACCCACCCTGCACAACTTAACACCAGGCATGAGCCTTACATCTCCATGTGACCACAACCTAGCCTTAGCGCAAGCACCTTTCACAACTCCCGCGTTCCTGAGTCGAAGACCCTTGACTCCTCTTTCTCCAAACGTCGATACCTGAGATGCGATATGGGTATGGCTTATCCTTGTTAGCGCCTTCCACACATAACCACCAGCTAGGGCTAAGTACTAGCACTACTCGCAACTCACGACTTCATGAGTTGGAGTGTTGAACCCTCGTGCTCCTCCTTTATGAAATCCCGAAGCACGATAAGTCAGTGATGGGTTGACCCCTTCCAAGGTGACGTGTGTATGCCACCTATTGCCTACTTCCGCCTTTTCTATGCACTATATGTTTGCGCCACCTGTTAACCACACGGTGCCCACCTAAAGGATGTGACACGTGTTCGTATCATCCCTCGGCGCTCGACACTTCACGACTTTAGTGATCAAGGTGCAACTCCTTCACCCTCCAAAACCCCAATACACAATGTAGCGAGGTGCCAAATCTCACGGCTCTCCTTCCTCCTCGATCGACGATTCAGGTCGAATCGTGATTTCACGATTCATAGTTTTTAAGCGCAAAGAACTCCGCCTCCCAACTCACAATACCCGAGTTCGTTGAAATGGACCGACCTTGCTATTTCGCAATCTCGCGACTCAGGGTTTTGGGAGACAAGACCTCTATCCTTCCAGCTTGCGATACCCGAGATCGCGATGTGGATCAATGGTCAAGAGCTTCCTCTTAGTCAATGGCCAAGATTGAATCCCGGCTATCTTCCAAATCTATGCCACCTATCCTCCAAAATGGACGGTCCTAATGCTTTCGGGACTTGACGAGTCCTCTTCCTTCTGTTGTTACGAGGTTTAAACCTCACGCACCTTTTCTGAATCCGACAGCTCATGGCAACTTGGCACTTCTCCCTCAAAGTTTATGCCATCCGTTCTACCCTTCTGTGTGACTTCCCAAGGATTAAACCCCGCGCACCTTATTTTAGATCCAACGGCTATCCGTCCTTTGTGCTAGATCTGACAGCCCAGATCTAATCTCCTGTGCGATCTTCTATGTGACTATACGTAGACTCCGATGGTCTAGATCTCGTCCTCTACCCGATCCAACGGTAGTTGTTCTCTTCCTCCTAAGCTTTCTTGGTTTTTTGACTTAGATGATTTTCTACGTCTCGAAGGTCTCGACCTTTGACTCTTCCTATTGCGAGCCCGGTTCCTTTGGGTCTCGTCTGCGTTATAGAAATGATCTCCTTTATGAGCTTCATCCTCTCAAATATTTACTCTTGCGCACACTTTGCATTCTAGGATCTCGAATAACTCAGATTCGAGAATTTTTCTAGAAAAGAAAACTCCTTATGCCCACTTGACGTTCTTCTGCTTGATGCACACCTTGCAGAGCCTACAGAGTATTGAGAAACCCTGTGAGTGTCTTCTCTTCAACACTTCCCTTTTTTTTTCAGAACTTGAAATAGAGTTCTCTAGTGCACTCTATGCACTCACTCGATGCCCTCTTGGCAGAGCTCTACAAAACATTCAGTAGTTCTGTCTTCCCTGAACTCGAGACAGAGTTCCTTCCTGTGCACTCCTTGCACTTCTGTTGATGAAGGTTCAATGTTATCCCTCTTGAGCTTTCCTGAGGTCATCTCACCTCTATCAATGCACACCTTGCAGACTATGTGCACTTCTTGCACTTGGAAACTCAAAGACGAGAAGAAATTGAAACTTCTGAAATACTTCACCAGTTATGCATTCCAAACACGAAATGCATAAAAACATGCAAACACATACAGACAATTCATGGCAGGAAAAATTGCTCTTCTATTAATTCAGAAATGCCTATACAAGGTGTTTACCAAGGCTGGATTGTAAGAAGTCTCATCTCTCTCTCGATACCTCTCTGCTCTGGTCTCTCCTCCTATCTCTCTCTCTCTAATTTCTTAATTACAAAATGAGGGCTCCCATGAGCTTATCCTCAACCACTGTCTCTGAGCTATCGCTATCATAGAGCGGCTCCTACAGCTACATTACATAAATGGATGCCCAGTCTTAACTACATCCTGGGCTTGCTGCAGGAAACCATTAAAGGAAACCTCAACCACTACTTGTACAAAGGCGTGTTCTAGCATTAAAAGCCTTACAACATTTATTGAAATTTTGAATTTCAAAATTGAGAGGGTTGTGCCTCTCCCTTTCTCCATCCAATGCGTGCTATATGTGCTGGCTGGCTGGCACGTTGCTGACATGGAGCGATGCTCCTGCATCATACTCATCAGCTAGAAAAATAATGGTCTCCTGATCATGAGCTCCTCTTCTCTAGTGTTGAAATCCACCTGGATCCCAAACTTTCCCTTGGAGCTGTCCACCTGCTCCTCTGCTTCGTTGTTGCTTCTGTTGCTACTACCCTGCTGCTCTTACAGGCTCCCTTCTGCTCAGCTTCTCGTTGCTGGAAGTCTCTGCTGCTGAACTCAACATCAGCCTTCTAATTTCTTCAATTACCTCATCCAGCTGCTCTAGTGGCTGGCTCTTTGTATGCAGTCTTCTTTGCCGCACTTTTGTCTTCTCAATGGGAAAATCTGCTTGATCTCCCCTGCTATCTTTATCTCTCTTTGTGGCACTAAGTGGCCACTCTGCTGCAGACTCTAGATCTACAAGATTCTTATTGAACTGTTGCTCAGCTTCCTCCTGTGGCAGTTATGTTGTTTCCATTTCTCCTGCTGGCATACTCCCAGCTTCTTCCAACTTCTCATGGGGCTAGTATGCTCCACTACCTTCTTCCAACTTAGCATGTCGAATGTGCAAGCTTTCCACCATCACCCTTCTCTCCAGGGCCTCCAATTCCTCACATAGATCAAAAAAATCTGTGTTGTCTGCTTCCTCTTTTGCTGCAAGCTTCAGTGTTGTAGTCATCTCCTATTCAGCTTTCCGGCTGAAAATTTTGAGCATTTCGGTTGAATGTTTTTCTTCTTCTGCAGGGGAAAACATCAGTGTCTACTCCATTTATTCGTCTTCCTTGACAGTCTCTGTTGGCTGTCCTCCTACTATTGTTGCATCTACAACACCTTTGTTGGCCTCAACTGGGCTATGTGGCAGGAATACCCGAATTCCCCCAATCATCAGAATGCTCTTCTAATCCTCCTCCTGTATGGTGCAAGTTTTTAACTTGTCATCATCTTCATTCACATGGTCTGCAAAACCACACGACTCTTCACCTATCAGCACTCCTTGCTGACATGAACTCTCAACAGAGTCTGTGAGACTTTCAGACAGTCTCACTTCTTTTCCCCTGCCCACCTGGCAATTTGGGAATTTTTTGTTGCCCACTTGGCAGTCTATGAGATCCAGTGATCCTATCTCATTGCCCACTTGGCAATCTAAACTCTCAGCACTACTCCCCTGGAAATACACGAGACCTCCTACTGATCTCTTCCCATTGCCCACCTGGCAACTCAAAAGTTCACTTCTGCCCACCTGGAAGTTTATGAGATCCTCTGTTAATCTCATACCATTTCCCACCTGGAAATATGAATTTTCATTCCTTTCCTCCTGACAGTCTATGAGATCCTCCAGTGATATCATTCCATTTACCACCTGGCCATTCAAAAATTCATCTCTGCCCTCCTGGCAGTTTATGAGACCTAAAACTGATCTCTCTTCCTCATCACTGAGGGTTTCTCCAACTTCTGGCTCACAGATGCAAACCAGGTCTGTGTCACTGAGGATTTCAACATACCTCGGCCACTTCTTCAACTCTTGTTGTTGTTTCCTGGCCAGCAACTTTTGAACGGGCCATTTGGCTTTCTTGTTCAGAGGCCATTCGTACCTCCAGTGTACTTTTGCCTCCTGTTTCATCTTCAATGTCAATTGTTCCATTCTCACCCTTATCTCAGTGAGTTCTTTGTCAATCTCTACTTTACTCATCTACTGGTGGTATCCTCTTCCATCGCGCTCATGGCCTTCAGTATCCATTTCCATCTTTCACCTGCCCTCCTAGCAAGCATATGGATCACTCTACGTCTAAGAGAATCTCCATGTCCTCCTACATATCACCTAGTTGTCTATCATTTGTTGCACACCTTGCAACAATCACCATAGAGCTTTAACACCCTGCTTCTTTCACCTAATGTATACAAATGAATTTCTGCTTCTGAATCCACTTGATGTTACCAAAATTTCTCCCACCATCTCTCCTTTGTCTATGAACAAAGTAATGGTCTCCTCTTTCTCTTTTGTCTAAGATCTACAGACAAAAAGTTGCTCTGATACCACTTAGTGTGTATCAGAGTATTTTCTTTATCTACTCTGTCTCCCTCTACCCACAGTTTATAGATAGAAAGTGGCTCTGATACCACTTGATGCTATCAGACTGTATCCCGTCACAGTCCTCCTTTTTTCTGCGATTTGCAAACAAAAAAATATTAGCTCTGATACCACTTGATGGTATCAGACTGTATCCCCTCATAGTCCTCCCTTTGTCTATGATATGCAAACAAAAAAATATTAGCTCTGATACCACTTGATGCAGACCCCCTACCTCAGCAAGGCTCTGCGACCTCTTGGTCTCTAGATCGATCTTCTTCTGAGCCGAAATGGCTCTTCGGAATCCTACTGGAACCCTTTGAATGAATCCATAGGTCCTTCAAGAAAACCTGCCCTACGCAACTTAACACCAGGCATGATCCTTACATCTTCATGCGACCACAACCTAGCCTTACCGCAAGCACCTTTCACAACTCACGAGTTCGTGAGTCGAAGACCCTCGACTCCTCATTCTCCAAACGTCAATACCCAAGATGTGATATGGGTATGGCTTCTCCTTGTTAGCGCCTTCCACATATAACCACCGGCTAGGGATAAGTGCTAGCACTACTCGCAAATCGTGAATTCGCGAGTTGGAGTGTTGAACCCTTGTGCTCCTCCTTTGTGAAATCTGAAAGCATGATAAGTCCGTGATGGGTTGACCCCTTCCAAGGTGACGTGTGTACGCCACCTGTCACCTACTTCCACCTTTTTTGTGTGCTCTATGTTTGCATTACCTGTCAACCATGCGGTCCCCACCTAACGAATGTGACACGTGTTCGTACGAGCCCTCGGCGTTTGACACTTCGCGACTTTAGCGATCAAGGTGAAACTCCTTCACCCTCCAAAACCCTGATACATAATGTAGCGAGGCGCCAAATATTATGGCTCTCCTTCCTCCTCGATTGAAAGTTCAGGTCGAATCACAATTTCATGATTCAGGGTTTTGAAGTCCAAAGAACTCCACCTCCCAGCTCGCGATACCCGAGTTCACGAAATGGACCAACCTTGCTATTTCGCAATCTCGCAACTCGGGGTTTTGGGAGACAAGACCTCTGTATTTCCAGCTTGCGATACCTGAGATCGTGATGTGGACCAATGGTTTGGATTTTCTGCTTATTCAATGGCCAAGATTGAATCACGGTTATCTTCCAGATCTCTACCACTTGTCCTCCAAAATGGACGGTCTTGATGCTTTCAGGACTTGACGAGTCCTCTTCCTTCTGCTATTATGAGGTTTAAACCTCATGCACCTTTTCTGGATCTGACGGCTCACGGAAACTCGGCACTTATCCCTTGAAGTTTTTTCCATCTGTTCTACCCTTCTGTGCGGCTTCCCAGGGATTAAACCCTGCACAGCTTCTTCTGGATCCAATGACTATCGGTCCTTTGCGCTAGATCTGATGGCCCAGATCTAATCTCCTGTGTGCTCTTCTATGTGACTGGACGTAGACTCCGATGGTCCATATCTCGTCCTTTGTCCGATCTAATGGTAGTTGTGCTCTTCCTCCTAAGCTTTCTTGGCTTTTTGACTAAGATGATTTTCTACGTCTCAAAGGTCTCGACCTTCGAATCTTCCTCTTGTGAGCCCGGTTCCTTTGTGTCTCATCTATGTTATAGAAATGATGTCCTTTCTGAGCTTCATCCTCTCGGATATTTACTCCTACGCACACTTTGCATTCTAGGATCTCGAATAACTCAGATTCGAGAAGTTTTCTGGAAAATAAAACTCCTAATGCCCACCCGACATTCTTCTGCTCGATGCACACCTTGTAGAGCCTACAAAGTATTAAGCAACCCTGTGAGTGTCTTCTCTTCGACACTTCCCTTTTTTTTTTAGAACTTGAAATAGAGTTCTTTAGTGCACTCTATGCACTTGCTCGATGCCCTTTTGGCAAAGCTCTACAGAACCTTCAGTAGTTCTGTCTTCCCTAAACTCGAGACAGAGTTCCTTCCTGTGCACTCCTTGCACTTCTGCTGATGAAGGTTCAACGCTATCCCTCTTGAGATTTCCTAAGGTCATCTCACCTCTTTCAATGCACACATTGCGGACTATGTGAACTCCTTGCACTCAGAAACTCAAAGATGAGAAGAAATTGAAATTATGAAATACATCACCAGTTATTCATTCCAAACACGAAATGCATAAAAACATGCAAACACATACAGACAATTCATGGAAGGAAAAACTGCTCTTCTACTAATTCAAAAATGCCTATACAAGGTGTTTACAAAGGCTAGACTGTAACAAGTCTCAGCTCTCTCTCGAGACCTCTCTTCTCTGGTCTCTCCTCCTATCTCTCTCTCTCTAATTTCTTAATTACAAAATGAGGGCTCCCATGAGCTTATCCTCAAACACCATCTCTGAGCTATCACTATCACAGAGTGGCTCCTATGGATACATTACATAAATGGATGCCCAGTCTTGACTACATCTTGGGCTTGCTACAGGCAACCATTAAAGGAAACCTCAACCACTACCTATACAAAGGCATGTTCTGACATTAAAATCCTTGCAACATTTATTGAAATTTCGAATTTCAAAATTGAGAGGGTTGCGCCTCTCCCTTTCTCCATTAAATGTGTGTTGGATGTGATGGTTGGCTAGCACACTGCTGACATGGAGCAATGCTCCTGCATCAACATTCCTCCAAGGGTGTAAGTCTACATCATGTGAATAAAGGAGTTGAGGTCGAACACAATGAGACGGTGTTTGATTACCGGTCATTGAGGTATACCGTTAACAAACATGAGACAACCTACCGACAATGAAAGTAGGTATCAAGGAACCGAGTACATTCTTACAAGTGTGGATAAAGGAGTCGGTGTCAAATACCTGAAGAATCCATTGATCAAGAGACATTGATTTATTCCCAATTGTCGATGGTGAGAGATCCTGCCACTGATGACTGTGAGCCTCAAGGTAATCATAAGACTCTAGGTCTCGTTTCCAGAATAAATGGGTTGAATTTGATGCAAGGAGACCCACTAGAAGGAGAGAATTAAGGCATATCTCATCAATCAGCATGAGGTACAATGAAGGAGCTTCATGATTTGGTGGAAATCATATGAAGAACATGTTCATGAACCAATGACCCAGTGCGTCTTTCCCATGTGCCAAGTGCAAGTGGTACACGAAAAAGACCCTCTGAATAAAAGCCAATGCTGAAAACTACTGACAAAGGCGAGGAAACCACCAATAAGGCTAATGACATCCAAGACATTGCATGAATCCCAATGTGTGAATAGATGTCTTGCCATCGAACACAACGGAAACCACCCAGTCAATGACCAATGATGAAGTGTCGACTGTTGGGTTCAAGGTTACCTACCAATGATGAAAGTAGGGCCAGGGTGCATGATAGGACTACAATATCATGTGATTCTGAGACAAACTGAGGGTATGGCCGACATGAAAAGTCAAGAGTTCTGAGGATTGGATTACAAAGGTTGATAGACTTCCTTTGAACAAGATCATGAGACATATGGAGGACTCCGACAGCATAGACCGAATGATGAAACCATGAGATGCAGAAGGAATCGATGAAATTATCTATAGGGACTGGAGGAGTAACCAGTCAATAGAGAAGACTCTGTAACGATCTCAGATTCCTAAGGCCATGCTAATCCAAAAATTATTATGATGAATGGACTTAATAACTTTGTGCTCTATTCAAAGGAGACACGACTGCTGCCAATATAAGATAATACTCCCTTCCCACCCGTATTATTTTGTTTTTTCATAGAAAAATGAATGTGATGATATAGAGGAGGACATGAGTGTCATAAGTAATAAAAACTAGTTCCATCAGTGGAACATACCTTTTCTCAATGCAAGGAGATGCATGCAGGAGATGGGCACTCAAGGGAATGTTCCGTTTTAGGTATAGGGTGTCAAATTGCGAAGGATAAAAACAAGGCTCTACTTGGTTGAGGATGCAAAAATTGAAGAGGCAAATAGTTTCTAACACAAAGCGAGAACTGGCTATAGGCTCAATACTGCAAGTAGGGGCATGAGATGCAATCACAACTTAACGCCAAAAGATTCCCTTTTTTATGTCTTTTAGTCTACTTGGTGTGAAAAAGGGATAAACTTGTGCCAAATAGATGTCTTTTCAAATCCAATTTACGAGTGTGAAAGAGACAAGTGAACTCGAAAATATTTTCTCTTTTTGAAAATGAGACGGAAAAGAGTTTAACTAAGACTCACAACCTTTCAAGTCCAATTTAACGAGCGTGAAAGGGATGAATCACTCAACAATATTTTCGCTTTTTAAAGACGAGTTGAAAAAGATCTTAAATTAAACTCGTTTGGGAGTCCTCGGGGTATAAGGAAACATGTTTATGAGTGAGAAATGAAGCTCATCATAAATTCAAGTACTAGCTATGAGGGACTCCCAGTCCTATGGAAAAAATCTGCATGGGCACCAAATGCAATAGAGGATCTAACTAGGGCACCCATGTTTGGTAAGTCATTACCACTTGATAACAACACTACTTATAGAAGATGGAAGGTTATTTTCACAACAAATGAGTTCGTACCTAAGGCATAAAAAGCGATAGTTATAGGATAATGCAAAAATGCATGGTGGAATGGATACCTATCATATATGTTGGGTAGTGAAAATACTTGTCCGTGGTGACGAATGGGCAACATATTGTTGAAATCCGCAAGAATCCTTGGTGAAAACTACAAAAACCAACTCAATCCACCCTTGTATTAGTACATTAGGTGAAAAAATGGCTCAAAACTATAGACAGTGGGTAAAATTAGTTTATAAATAGTAACAAAACCAAAAATTACTATACCATTTTGATTTTTTTACCTATATAGTGCAAATTGGACCAAAATACCTCCGAGATTCAAATGATGATTGCGGGAGCGTCAAGGAACGAAACCAAAAACCGTTTGGACCAGGTAAATCTCCTTCTCTTCCTATTCAATTCTAGTGGATTAAATTTTCAAATTAGGTTCCAATTTTTTAGTAATTGAGGGTATAAAATGTGAAAATTGGTGTACGCAGGTTGTCTTCTATTGGGTCGCGTATACAATGAGCTATAATCACCTGTGCAAATTGTAGGGAGCGTATGGTCAGCCCTATACGTGAATATAAGTAAGGTAGCTCACATACAGGCATGCAATCAATGAATTTTAAGGATACTAACTCAAATTTTGATTTTCCTTTGGCAGGATGGTTCTTGAATGGAGAGAAAGAGAGCACGAGGAGGTCAATGCTCCTGTGGATCGAGATCCAGGGGCCCAAATGGCCTTAAAGAGATGTGGCTTATATAAATTTTGGGCACTCAAAGGAATGAGGTCCCAGGTGAGTTTGCTCGAGATGCTTGTGGGTTATTGGGACCCTGAGAGTGAAAGCTTCATCCTCGATGGACAACCATTGAGGATTGAAGTAGATGATATCTACTTCTTGACTGGTCTATCACACCGGGGAGAGGTTGTAAACCTCAAATCACAGGGAGAAGGGAGTGAAATGAAAATAGAGGAATACATCGACTCCCACTATGTAGAAGGGACTCCTAAGGTACAGAGTCAACTCCCTATCCCAGCGATAAACAATCTCATCCTGAAGATTATTGTGCTTGTATTGACCAGGATCACAAGTTTGGCCTTGTTGTGCCAGGCATCAAGGCTGCTCATGTTCTATGTATTTTAGTGTATGAGACCCATAGTATATGACTGGTGTACCTCAATAATGGAAAATATGAAGAGCCAATTGATAGAGTGCAAAAAGGGGAGTAAGAGGAATTTTGGGTTTTCCTCTATCCTATGCAGTTTATTTTTTGAGTGGGTTCTAGGTTTGGAACCTAGAGTCGATATTCTTCCTAGAGGACCTCACAATCTCGCCATGGCACGGTGAACCAAGGAAATGAGGCGAAAAGGAGGAGGTAGGGTGTCGACACCATACAACAAGGATTTATTCTACTCATGGCAGCGATAGATCATTTCCCTACATGATTATCCCTATGCAAGGATAGACCTCCGAGGAGATCCAGACATGCCACTCCCACCAAGGACCACCTATGGCGACATAGGTATGTCAAAAAAAATTTAAATATTTCATTTTTTTGTATTTTTGTATAATAGAACAAAAATATTTTTTGATGGTGCTCAAGTATTAACTAGACACTTGTGTAATGCAGACATGGGTCTGCGATGAGCGAAAGGGTTTCCTCGACATCAATGAAGGAACTGGCGAGACAAGACGGTGGGAGGAGAAGCAGAGAGAGTCCTACAAAACATGTAGGGAAAACTGTCTCATTTGACTTAGAGGATTCCCATGGTTCAGGTAGAGGATCTACCTGAAGCCATGAAGCGGCAGGTGTTTGGTGTACCCAGAGCATGGGTATGACTCTTTCGACATCTCACAAATGTCATGGTTTGTTACCATGACACACATCCAGCACCACAGGTGTAGATGTCATGGATATTGTAGTACCGGTTGTATATGTGTATTGAGGGTATTAGCCCCAATTTTGTACGATAAACACCATATTTTTTGAAATATATAAAAAGCGATCTTCGGCTTTACTTATATTTTACAATGTGTACATTGACGATGTGGTTGTCTTTGCTTTAATTATGTGACAAATGGAAATCTAAAATGAAATTAGCATAAGCATATGATACATCATTAGAACTCCTAGGAATGTGATAATATGTAATAAAATCAAACTATTGTTCTAAAAGACATACGCATAGGAATTGTCGGAGTAAAGTAGGATCACGCATGCGGTAACTGTCGTTCAAATGACATAATACTAATTGGGAATCTAGGCAAACCTCTAAAGAGAGAATACCATGTGAGATAGCAATGCGCAAAAGTTCTATAACGACGATATATTTAGCCACATTGCTTGTGGATGGCCCTAGGCATACGCCACCTGAAGACACCAGTAGACCCTCGAGTGAGTAAACCACCCAAGTGGTGGAAGCCAATTTCTGCGTATGACAACTAGATTCATCTTTGAATCTTAGGTAAACTGAAGACTCCGTTGACATCTTCCAACCAAGGGAAAACTCGATAAGAAAGTTGAAGATGGAAAGAAAGGGAAAATATATATACACTAAATTACATTAGTATACAAAGAGTTTAGCCCAAGCTTGGGGATCAAGCGTAATATCTTTTCAAGTAGAGCCCATTCCTGGGCTTGGCCAACATATTCCCTTCATAATCTTCTAAATCATAGGCTCATTTTTCTATAACACATCGCACGATATAAGGACCGTGCCACATGGGTTTAAAATTGCCTGCCCCAGTGGTTCTTTGAATTGATCATACAAGAGGACCAAGTCACCCTTAGCGTACAACTGAGGATAGACATACTTATCATACTAGACCCTGACACAGTTTTTGTTCACCTCAATAGCCGTAAAGGCATATTGACGCTGCTTGTCGAGACTCTATAGGTGTATAAGGCATCGCTCGAGATCAAAAGTGTTGGGTAGGAGTGCAACTGCCAACTTAAGAGAAGTGATTTCACATTCAATAGGTAAAATCAAATCCACACCATGTACTAACTGGAAAGGGGAAAATCTGGTGCTAGTCTTGACCGAGGTTCAGTATGCCCAGAGTGTGGGATATAGCATGATGTGTCAGTCGAACTTGCTCTGACTGACAGTTTTTTTCAAAATGGTCTTGAGAGACTTGTTGACGGCCTCTACTTGTCCATTTTCCTGGGGGTAATAAGGAGAAGAATGATCATGTCTAAACCCCATCTTAGATGCTAGGTCTTCCATCATTTCGTTCTGAAAGTGACTGCCATGATTAGTGACAATCTCACTTGGGATACTGAATCAGGCGATAATTTTATTGAATACAAAGAAGGTTGCAATCTTTCAATCAGATTTAACTGTAGGCATGGCCTCAACCCACTTAGTAAAGTAGTTGATGGCCACGATAATGTGTTGATTCCCCCAACCGAAGTTGGGTTGCAATCTACTAATTCCACCCCCACTCGGTGAAGGGACCAACATTAATGATTGGGTGAAGAGGGGCTGGATGCGAGCGCATTTTCCGAGTGAAAACCTGGTAGGGGTGACACTTCTTAACCACTTCAATACAATATTTCAATATAGTAGGCCAGAAACAACCGGCTTGCAAGATTTTTTGGGTTGTCGCAAGCCCGTATAGGTGACCACCACAAGCCCCACTGTGGAAATCATTTAGGACTGACTCAGCCTCTTCATGAGTCAAACAATGATGAAAGATATTGTCTATTCCTCGGCGATACAAGGTGTCACTGATGATAGTATATTTCTTATCTTATTATCTTATACGTTGTCGGTCATCTCGCAAGAGATGCTGAGGGAACTTCAAGGTTTGAAGATAGAGAACAATTTCTCCATACCAGGGGTCAGACAACGAGACAAGAAAAATGTGTTTTTCTGCAAATGAATCAACATGGATAATATCCTCATCTAATCGTGGAAAATCAGATATTAACTCTACAAAGACTAGTGATTTCTTGGATTTTGTAGAAGCGAAATCAAGATCAAACTCTTGTAAAATGACAATCCACTTATTATATTTCCCCCCTATGATACGCTTGGTAAGGATGTATTGAAATGGATTGACATCGGAAACCACAGTAGTCTTGTAAATCAATATATAATGACACAAACATGGACTGCTTGAACGTCAACCAAAGCTAGCTTTTCAACGTGAGAATAATTAAGCTCAGGACCAACTAAATTTCAACTAAGATAGTAGATGACGTGCCCATGGAACTCATCATCCTACTGAACTAGAACCATACCAATTGTCTCCTCAGATGCAGTGATATAAAGCAGGTAATCCCTACTGTAGTCAGGAGACTTCAACAGAGGCACCGATACCAAGGCTCTCTTCAAAGCATCGAAGGACTCATGGGCTCGCTCATCTTAGATAAAAGGGGTGTCCTTCTTCAAAAGACGCATGAAACCCTTAGTGATATTGGCATAATTCACTATAAATCAACAAAGAAAGTTATATTTCCCCCTAATCATGCATGGAAGAGGCAATTGAAGTATTGCCTCAACCTTTAGTGGATCTACCATGATCCCGGTCTCAGAAACTAGAAATCCCAAAAGACGACCGGACTCAACGCAAAATATGCACTTGTGAGGGTTTAACCAGATTCTATAGTAACAAAATATTTCAAAAACAAGTTGAAGGTGCGTAGCATGATCGCCTCTCTTGCAAGAGTGAGTAGCGAGATCATCAAGGTAATCTTTGACTATGTACTTAATATCATGAAAAGTGAAAGTCATGTCATGTTGGAAGGTTTCTCTGGTGTTTTTAAGGCCGAAAGGCATTTTATGGTATGCAAAAGTACTCTAAGGAAAAATAAATGTTATCTTGTGTTGATCCACAGGTTTGATTTGAATTTGGTTCTATCCTAAAAATCTGTCCATAAACGAAAATACTTCACTTCCCACACACTCATCAAGAATCTTATCGATGAAAGGTGTGAGGAATTTATCTTTAGGACAGGCCCTGTTCAGGTCATGAAAGTCGATACATACACAGATAGTTCCTTTCTTCTTATTCACATGAACAGGGTTGGATACCCATTCAGTCAAGGGAACCAGGTAGATGAAGCGAGCATTAAGTAGCTTCTCCACCTCTGCCTTAATAGCAGGGGTCATTCAGGGGTTGACAGCTCTAAGATGTTACCAAACAAGTTTAGCATCTGGATAAGTTCTAATATCATGTTTGACAATACAGGGGTCGATTCCTGACATCTCTTCATATGACCAAGAAAATACATCTCAGAACTCCCTGAAGAATTTTGTGTAGATCAGGATTTCTTCTGGCGAACAATCTGCACCGATATTTACGTTTTCAACCTTTCTAGGAGTACAAGAGATATCGATCATGGAGGTAGGAGAAATACATGCCATGTTTCATTCAGATTAAATGTTGTGCATATCAAGTGGAATTATGGTGTGACCGACTATATCACTCAAAGTAGATCGAAAGTCATCCTGTTTGATTCTTCCAAGCTCTGGGAGAAAATCAAAGCGATGATGCATATCATCCCAAAGTCTGTCAGAACCATTCATGGATTCAATGATAGCTTCATCCAAAGGAAAAGTCTCATATAGGAAATCATGTGAACAAGACAACACAGTGGCTCACACGGGCCTAAGAACAGGATCCTCCTCGTCCGTCGGTGAGGTAACAGGATCAGGATCGACGGAAGAGTCAAGAACACCTTGATACGCAATCTCTGTTGTCGATAGTGGCATGGCCATTCCAACATGAAACTGACCTTCACAAGATGAAGTCGGGGAAGGTAGGGTCCATGGATCACTAAAATAGGAAGTGTGGAAAGGAATGGACCTCCCAGTCGAAACGGGCCTACTGGACATGGTGTAAACGTGGTGAATCGGTGTCGTGAAGTTGAAAGTACCCATGAGGGAAGAATACATTCTGATGTCGATATTCTCAGTTTTCGACTGAGAATTGTTGATCACAGGGATCGACAGTCCAATATATGCATTGGGACTAGAGTACGCAAAGGATAACTGGTCAACTGTCACGATCTTCCCTTCATGAGAAAAAAAAAGAGTACGGAAAATGAATGATACGATGATGACCATAGTATAGGTCCAATTGCATCCTAGTAGTAATTTATAATCAAGAGGTGCATCAACTACCTCTATCTCCACCTCTACCATCTTCCCACCTAACTGAACTGGAAAGGCAGGAAGAATACCTTGACAGTGGAAGGAATGACGATCAAAAGAAGTCAACATGTTCGATGACTTGGAAAGAGTTGGATAACCGAGATATTTCCAACAGATCAGGGACATCACACATGTAGTAGTGCCTTCATCAAAAACCGCACATTTGATGGTATACTTTGATTACTCCACGTGGATTTGGAAAGACACATGGTAAGGCAAGCAAGGCTTCACATCCGTGACATCAAACTTGATCATTTTTTAGCCACTGGGTTTTAGATATCCTAAAGCAGGTAGTAAGGCATTCCTCTGTGAAGGACACGTCTGGAGTACCTCCAAATCTGACATCGCACAAGGGGTTTGACCCAGGTCCTCAACAATAGAGTAGTTCTGGGTGGCTATAGCATTTGGATTGTGGGTAGAGCGCTTGAGTACTCCTTTCAGAATACGAGGTGGTGGCTCTAGTTTTCCAATCTGTAAATTCATCTCTGAAGGAGGAGGAGGAGATTCTAGACCAAGACTAGCTTGTGAAGAGCTATAATCTAGAGATCGAGTGGCTACATCGATTTTTGCATCGACCATATTAATACACAAACGATCGCCATATTGCACCGGTGGGTTTTGAATCCCACCAGCCACATTTATGGGGTTTTAGGAACTCAAGGCCATGTGTTGGTTATGTGGGAATGGATTCATCAGCACGATGGGTGGTAGAGATAATAGCCTTGCAGCTTCCGTAAGTTTGGGGCATAAATGGGTAAGGTGATCATCTGTGCAAAGCTTATAGGGAAACTTCACCTTACGTTTTTCTCATTTTCCCTCTCCAACATTATTATTCGTCTTCTCATTATTACCATTGTCCTTGGGTTTATTACCATTTTTCCCACCCTTACAATTATTACGTCCTTTCTTCTTATTCCTGCCTGGTTGTTGGTTACCATTTGGCTTGGCCAACAATTGCACGGAAAGTACATCCACCGATTGAGTGGGATTGGAAGACACATACAAAGTTGGCCCTCTTGCAGACTGGCTTAGAGACAACTCTTTCAAATGGTTTGTCACCGAATCTATGGATCCAACATTGGCGAAACCTACAATGCCCTCAGCATGAGGTCCAGGATTTTGTCTAGGGTCATAAGTTGACCGCGGTGAGTCTAGAAGAAGGTGGTATAACATCCCAGACTAAGCATATATCAAGTCTAATTTTTGGGCTCTAAAGATCTCTTCTTCCTCAGTGGTAAACCTGGAAGTGGAAACATCCTTTGAGATAGGAGCGTGCAAATACTTAAGGAACCATTATAAAATAAAGGTTGGGGGTATAGGGGTATTAATAAACCTCTTCCATCTATGCCACTCCTAGATATGATCCGATATATGAGTCAGGGTGTCATGGCGTAAAGTCGACAGAAGTTCTAGGCCAAAATTGTAAGGAATGGGCAATTGGAAGTGGTTAATAAAGACCATTACTAGCTGACTAAAGGTCCCATATGCCCTCGTAGGTAGCTCAATATACCATTTCGTAGCAACTCCAATGAGGGTGCGTTGAAACAATCTCAGCCGAATAGAATCGTCATTAAGGGAATTTGATGAGCACGAAAGGTGAAAGTTAGTGACATGATCACCAGGATCCTCCCCATTCTCACATTTGAATTTTGAGATGTCCAAACGAAGCTTGGTGGGGACGGGGTGTTGGAATATTGATGTCATTGATGTCAAACCTAGTCATGGGTTTTGGACCGCAAGATTGATAAAGGTATTTGGACATGAAGGACAATGCACATGCATATACAACACCCATGAATGGATAGTATACATCATGTTGTTTCTGGTGGTATGTGGCACGTCAGGTGGATCCTCATGGTTGAGGAGAAATGAATTTTTGAAGATGACAAAGTGAATTGAAGAAGGAAGTACATGTAGGCCCTGAAGATAATTAAGAAAAGAATTACAAAATAAGAAAGTGTCAAGTTGGCCCTAATGTTAAAAGGAAGTGACATAAATGGTATAAATAAACATCATTATACATTCATTTGATATAAGTCGAATTTCATAGGAAATAAGAAGAAAAGAAGGCCGGATTTCAAGGGAGGATGAAGTCTTTTGGTGATGTGTTCTAAGGTATGTTATTTTTAGGTCATCTTACCATTTTTGCTATAACTTTTTTTCTAGAACGATTCAGATGGTGAAATCGTTATGGTATTGAGAAGACATATCAAGGT
>ML788521.1:178411-188498 GCA_009831015.1 Picea engelmannii | reverse complement strand
ATTGTATCTTCCTCTTGGAGGTTTATCCCTCCCTTTACATTTGGAAGCTGTAGCTACCTTTGGAAGTCATTACCTCCCTTGAACAAAAACTATTGATTATTTCTCATATATTGTGCATGGTGTATTGTGGTGTATTGGTGTAATTATTATACTATTGTTCATTTCTCATTGGATATAATTGAATGGTTTAAGTATAAGTTGAAAAAGGTTTTTAAATTGTACTTGATATTGATTCACCCCCCTCTCAGTATCAACACGGGGGAGCATGTAGGGTCATGAATCATAGGGTCATTCATTAACTTAGACAATTATAGTAGATTAAGCATGGCCAAAAAAGGGAGATGGGGTTGCGACATATGGCCCGACCCCAAGCTCCAGGGAAAGATTGTGCTTGCAGAACTGCAGCCCATCCAGGGTTCTGGTAAGCACCATAGCCCTGTCCGGGATTATAAGGCCCTCCTCTGGGCTGATTCATAAAACGTTGGTTGGGCATCATTCTAGTAGGAATGTTTTGTTGAGGGTTATAAAAATTTCCCCCAGCCAGATTGGATCCGGTTTGGAAATTTCCCAAAACGTGAAAATGACCTCCTCCGAGTGGAAATTCGAAGGATAGAGGTGGATTTTTCATGCCAAAAGTATTGGTCAGAATCAGCACCAAGGAGGTAGGGGTATAGGATGTACCTTGAGCAGAAGCATGTCCACCAGGTTGGTTGTTCCACCCAGAAGTAATAGGATTAGACCCAAGGTTAAAATCAAGAATACCTCCTATATTAGAAGTTGTTTGAGGGATTTGAGAACCACCGAACGAAAAAGGAGTGTAAGGAGGTGTAGTTCCCCTAAGCCCAATGCTAGAATTAGGGCCAGAAGCTGGGATGGCATTCGAAAATTGTGAAGTAAAGTTCGACATAACATAGGAAAAAGGACTAGAGGCCATAGGGATGGACTAAACATTTTATCCTGATGAGTGACCAAGAGACCCAAAAGGGTTCGAGGAAAGAGACTGAGTGTTCACTATAGGTCGGGGTATAGTAATGATAGGTGCCTCTAATGCTACAACCATTGTGGTTGCACGAGTCGAAGGGGTGCCATTAACTATAGTGGGTGTGGGAGTCGAAGGGCTCCTAGTGTTCTGAAGATTAGATTCAGTACTCATCCTTGTAGAATCACAAGTCTGAACAATTGAGGTGTGTGTACCACATATAACAACTCTACGCATTTTAGAAGGCAAGGAATCGAAATTTGGTGGTAACTATAACAAGCAATGGGACCGGAGGGGACGCTGGTCCTACTCCACGATGATTTAAGACTCTAAAGATAAAATATATATATATATATCCTAAGGCCAACTAGTAATCAAAGTGCACACCAAAATTAAAATGACCAATATGCATACAAATGGGGTAAAGTGGTTGAGTGGCCTCCCTCCCTAAAGAAGGTATGTCTCACCCAAGAGGGGCCTGAGACTCCCTGCTAAATATTGGAGGTAACATAATTATTTATAAGGGCCCTCGTGGGATTAACAACCAGCCAATCAGACCCCCCCAGAGAGTTAATCCTCCATAAAGGCTATGTGTTGTCCGACCCTTATCTAACCCAGGGTACCTGCAGAATAACCCCTGCAAGTAACCTATGTGACACCTAAGTCAAGAAACTAAGAAACCAATGTATAACCGATGCACAAGTGAACAATCATAAGTCAGGTCCACCGTATGGGAAGGGTAGCAAAGCCTAAACCTTGAAAGTACTACCTCTCACAGAGGTAAAGGCACTAGCAAGATCCCCATATACAAATATATCCCCAGAAATATCTCTGATGCTAAGAAGGTATCAGGGGGATATCCCTTCAACCAACCTCGCACGACCTCGTGATTAACTCCGGTGTGAGAGGAGCCTTCTGATATTACCAATTATACACTGGATTTCTCCACTTCTTTTCTCAGACACATATTTTGATTTAATTGCCTTGGAGAAGTTTACTCACAAAATCCTATTCCAAGGCACTAAATCATAAGCTAGTTTGTGCACCCTAGAAAATAAAATCGTGACTAATCAATTTTAAATTATAGTATTAATTTTAGTGGTCATGATTACTCAAAAAGTTATGGTATTGAAACTCATGATGTTATGACTCTGCAAGAAAAGTAAACATGAAAATAATGCAAAGTCCTAAATTTAACTTTCAATGAATGATATGCTTCTAAAAACCAATGAAATTTTCAATTTCAACTCTGCAATTCTGAAGTAAAAATGAAATGTTTCACTGAATGCACTAAGCTAATGATAAGGACTCAAAAGACAAAAATTCCAAGCAATGCAAAATGCCTATTTTTTTGTATTTTCAATATAATAGAAATGAAAATGTATGGACTGATAAGAAAATTGATATATAAATTATATTGTGTATAGAAAGAAATACCTTAATAAAAATACCAAGCAACAAAACACCCAACCCAATGTACAAGGACAATAAAAAATGAAAAGATGATGAGAAAGACTCTGCCCAGAAATTCAACCAAAAATGGGTTTCCTGTCATCCCACAAACACTTAAGGGGCACTAAAGAGACCTAAGAAGACTCAAAAAACATCAAATCCCACCCAACAACCATCAGACCAAGAAAACAGGCAAGGAAAGTTGAGTTACACGACTGTTTAGGAAAATAGAGCGTATGTACGCAACTTGCAGAGGGACAGCCTGAGTATGTACACGACTGTCAGGGAAAAAAGCGTGTATATGTTTCAAAACAAGGCCAAACAAGGGAGAAAGGTTGAAAACTCAGGCCCAGATTGAACAAAAACTGTCAAGCAATGATGCAACAAGAAACAAAAAGTAGCAAGAGAAATGTAAGGAGAAAAAGTACTCCAAACCCTTAGAAAGAATATCAATCCCCAGTATGATCGCCAATTCTGTTACGAGGGAAAAACTCTCTATGTCTAGGGTAAAACACAACAGATGGAAATGACTACAGAAATCAACTCTATCCCAACAACATGTTATATAAACCAATATGCAAGCGAGATAAGAAAGAGGCCTACCTCATCTAGATGTTCGATGGCGTCCACCGTTGAGCACTTTGACCCAAAGCTATATACCTGGAACAAGTTCTCAACAAAGAAGCAAAGCAAGCATATGGTGATAATATAATAGGTTAGCACATTAGATATCATAATCCATTAATATACATAACAAATACGCCCATGGATAATAACTCATATATTTGCAAGATATCAATTGGACGGGAAATGAGTATTTCTATTAATAAATGATCAACAGAAGTGAAAATATTACAGACTTCTGTGTCGGCACGGTTCAGAACTAAGTTCCTTCCAGCTGGGCCTCCACCAAAGGCAAGCTCATATAAGGGAGACAATGAGGTTATCCATCAATAATGGAAGAGCTTGGGGGATGAACACTGTGTTTAGACTTAAAGGAAAAAGGGATGCAGACTCAATATGAAGTAATAATTTCTCCAGAGTAACTTTTCTCTCAAAGTTGAATTCTTTCTCCTCTTTTCCATAGCTTGGAATTGACCCATTTATAGCCTTCAAATGGAACTAAAGGTCTGAGTCAAAACGGTTTTAGTATATGGAAGGCCAAGGATCATATATCTCCTATCCTCACATGGAAACCTGACATTCAATTTTCATTTTTTGGCACAAATTCCAATGGATACGCTTTGTAGTGGAGCAGCCTGTGTATACGCATGTTGTATAGTAGGCAAGGTCTGTACATGTGGAAAACCAAAACAAATGAGTGAATAAATTATTAACCTCCAAACATCCCAAAGAGGATTTTTATAATTACAAGAACCATGAACCACATGGCCTCCCCAAGAAACTCATGTAACCACTTCTCCCAACTAAAACCAAGATGTGTGAATAAAAATAATAATAAATTACTTACCCCATTTATCCCTCTCTCTCATGGAATCATATCCCCCTATCTCGTGTCCTTGTTTGTCTTGCATTCAGTGATGTATTTTATTAATATAAATAAAAGTATTACATTTATAGGCACCCCGACCTTTCAACATACTGGCTCATCATTCTAATTCACATTTACATTTACGTCGCCCTCCCATTATTTTTGCATTGTCCCGAGTGCAAAACATCATATTGATGTTGATAATATTACAAATCTAGGCTCTCAAGCCTTTAATCTACATAGGCAGTCCAACCAAATGCTTATATACATAGGCACTCTAGCATGAAAACATGCATACATAGACACTCTAACCCAAAACATGCACAAGCATTTTACAATTTACATTTCTGGAAGTGGCTCCAGCCAAGAAGCTCTCATTCCCCATCATCCTGCACAACCCAAGGAAGTGTACCCCCTTCTTTTCTCTACATTCCTTCAAGATGTCATTTCGCTTTAGGGATCCAATGCACTTGGCCAAGAATTCTCAAAGTTGCTTCCCTAGGAAATCCAACTGCAACAGGTCCACTGAAATTTCCTCATTCCTTTCCTTTTTCCTTGAGCTTGATTTCCTTATGGTGCTATTATTCCCTAGATTTCAGCTTCAATAGCCAACATCTCATCTATATTACACACATACAGTCATCATGAGATATCATTATAGCAATTTTCAATTAGAAATGTCAAATATGTTTTATACAAGAAAACATAATTTCCCAAGCATGAGCTTCCTTCTCATAATTCATTTGGTTCTTGTATCAATAGATATCAATATTTATTACGTCTTACATCAATGCCATACCCAATACCATTCTTCTTACAATTTTCTCAACCTTCACTCAGCCAAACCAACTGTTAGTGTATCATAACAATTTTTAATTTCTCAAATTTGTTTTATATAGAAAATAAAATTCCCTAAGAATGAGGTTTCTTCTCATAATGTTTGTCTCTTGCAACAAAATGCATTGGTTTTCTTTACGGGCTTACATCCTTTCCATTTCCAAGACCATTTTCCCTGCAATTTCCTCGATTTACACACAGCCAAAAAAATTGTCAGTTATTTTTAAATTCCAATTTTTAAAATTGTTTTATACAGAAAAATAAAATTTATAAGCATGAGCTTATAGTCATAATGTTTATCTCTTGTAGCAACAGAGACCATTCTTCCTTATGGGATTACATTATTTCCATGTCCAAGACCACTCCACCTGCAATTTTCCTCAACCTTCACTTAGCTAAACAAATTGTTATTATCATGCACATTATCATCATATCTTTGTAACATTTTCAAAAACTCTAAAGAGTGATCTCAGAATTGTGACAAACAATAATTAAATCACCTTCATCTAGTATTTATATTAATCATTATGCATTTTCAGCAGCACGGGATTTTCATAATGCAACAAATAATTTCCAATAAAATAACAATCAATGTGCCAATACCCATGGTCACGTATACATAATGGATCCCTACATTAACTACATAGAACCACATATTTATGCCATGCATTCCACCATAGCGAGTTTAAAGGTATATCCAACGCCTCAACATATCATCCAAACTCTTCCCAATTAATTTCCCAACTATTTGGATGCCTTCCTCTTCAACCCATAAACAACACTAGGAACATAATTCATAAGTGTTTTTTAGTGTGGGAAAAGAGGTTGTAGTCCAAACATCAACTATACAAACGAAACCATTGAGCACTCACATGGCACTATAGCCCAACTTCCATATCCAACCATCTCATGGTCTCACACATGAATATCTCTATGGGAATTCATTGTTATTGCAGGAGTATGTCTCCTGACTTGACCCGGTTATGATCTCATAACACGATATGCAACTAAATTTTAACTAAATTCATTCTAGTATAAACAACATTTATATACTCTAGGCCTTTGGCCATTACATATCAATTTATCTTGAAAATTTAACTAAGGAAATTCTTACCTCATTTCCCTTCAACATTTATGCATCAGAAGCAACCAAATGCATACCCGCACTATTGTTATCAAACTATTTGATGCTACCTGATCAACGGGTATTTGTAGAAGCTCTCAAGATTCCTCCTCCATCTTTTTTATCACCATTCCTACCACCTTCATGGATCTTCAAGTAGATGGAATTCATAAGCATCAGTAACATCCACATTTGTAACCATGCTATATCATTTTTCCTAAATAAATAATCCATCATTATACATACTCAATTTCCATAATGTCGTTATTGCATGTATATAACAACAAACTATTCTAATTCCACAAGCATGCCATATGCATATTCAATCATGCACAAATGCACATCCATATGCACCAATCATTCATTGTTAGCATGCCTACTAATGCATCTAACTTCATTGTATGTTTTAGGGTCCTATATTTCATAGTATCAAATGGTTATTGAATATTTCTCTTTCAGTGATTTTATATTGTAAATAATATTACGTTCTGCAAATGATTTCCAAAAGAAAAATAAAAAGATAAAAATCAATGAAAATGAAAATGAAAAGAGGGTATAAAAGAAAAGAAAAGAAAAGGAAAGGAAAAAGGAAAAATAGAAAAAACAAAAAAAACCCATGAAAATAAAAATAAGTTTGAATCATACAGTCTAATCATGATCAAACATTTTTAAATTTTTGTCGTTAGGTTAGAGAATAATTTTTATCCAAACTGTTTAATCTTGGCTAAAACAGTTAGGTAGATGAATAAATGAATCCAATTGTTTAATTTGGATTAATAAGTCAGATGCATAGGATAGAAGATAGATTAGATAATTTTTTCCCTTTAAAGAAAATTGAACAGGGTCTGGACATTAAAATGCACCCTAAGTTGATGAAATTAACTTAGTTTAGCATAGGAAAAATAAATAAGAATGCAAAGATTTCAAAATGAAAACATTTTTTCTTTATGGCACATGTATTTTTTTTTCCAAAGTTGTAAAGTTGACAAGACATTTCATCTTGTAGCACATAATTTTGGCATAGATATGCCCAAGAGGCATCATTCTTTTCCCAATCGACAACCCTCACTTGCTTCCCCCCCCTCTGAAATCCTCCTAACCAAATCCCGATATTGCTCACATTCCCCGCCGCTACTCCCCCTCTCCCTACACGACACTTGTCCCACCTCCTGTCTATTAGGAAATTAATTTTTTTCTCATGACTGTTAGTTGTCCTGTAACTGTCTCGTGCCCTAACAGATATCCTTGTGCATATAAAAAAAACACTTTACATTTTTTTATGACTAAGAACCCTTGAAGACCGAACTGAGATAGCTGACAGAATACCACCGCCATCTCTTACCTTCAATAGGAGAACTGTTTTCCCAGTAATTTCAGTGTTGCCAATCCATTCTACTGTTAATTTGTCAATTATGCATCCCAAAGGGAAATCTGTTGACAACTATAAAAACCCAATGATTCCCCCTCCAATCGAATTGGACCACATTCCTCTTGTAGATAGAGATTACAAAGTTGTAGATTCGAAGTGCGAATTCCATTTTTTAGAATTACGCTATTGGCTGAAGGATATTTTCCTTGACCAAAGTGACGAAATTGGACTCTGGGAATCCAATTTTCCCCTTTACATGTTTCCCCAAACCTATCCTTTCCCTAAATTCATCCTCAAATGCTAGGCTAATTATCTGCCAAGCCAAAGAGCCATTTCCTCTCCCACTGGTGAGATTTTGTTTACAATTGCTCCTGAGACCATTGACCAAATGCTACAAATCCCTCAAAATGACTACACTACCCCTTTCTCTATCGAATCCCTAAACGAATTGTATCAGAAATTGACCTTTCCTCAGAGAGCCCAAATTTTTGAGATTTTCCTCCCTGAAGATACCCAACTGCCTAAGAAAAATCCACCATACCCCTCTTATATTTTCCTAGAGAAAGATAACCAAATTATCTCCATGCTCTCATGTTTGTTAGGTTATTATTATGATGAATGGGTAGAAGAACCTATTTTAGGTTTTTTGTCCATTTTCTCTACAGAAGAAAACGTTTCTGTGAAGTTCAATTCCAGTCAATTCTTAGCTAACAACATTCATGAACAATTTCTTAAGTTTCCAACTGAAGGGATGTTCAAATATTATTCAATTATGGTTTATATGTTCATATTCTATCAAGAAGATAGTTTTCCGTTATATTTTGGACTTCATTGGTGAGAAATAACTTAGCAAAGTACAGTTTCAAATATTTCATTGATCAATTCATCTATCCAACTACTTGTTTTTTGAGCAGCAGTACAAAACCCAGGATTAGTGAATGAATTCAGAAGGTTTTACATCTAACTGATCAAGCCAAGACAGGTGACTAGTATTTATACTAGAATTATACAAAAATAAGATTTTATGGATGTGAGATGGCACCATACAGGTTGCCTAAATACCTCCCAATGAGGATTTTTGCATTGCAGTACATAAGGCAGATGATAAATTCAGATGAAATTCATTTTGTAACAGCCAAGAATAAATATCAATTCAGAATCAAAATTCAGACTGGACCATTTATTTGCAACATCAGAGCAGCAGGTGAAGAAGCAAACATCCTCTTGAGATAGATGAAGTTTCCTTTAAGCTTCACTTGGTCATATGACCCATTTTTCATTATTTATTATCCAAGGACCAAGAAAAAGACTACTCCCTATGTGAATACATAGATATTTGGCCCTCTATACAAATCATCTTTGAGCAACATGAATTAATTCAAAAAGATAGAGGAGCCATTGAAATCATTAAGGAAAAGTTGGGAGAAAATCTAGAAAAATCCACTGATCTCATTAGGTTTCTAAACTCTAAAAACAAATAGGAGTTAGAGGATATAGAGATAGAATACATAATTGAAACTATCCTAGAAATAAAAAAGGTTCTAACTAAGAAAGGCCTCATGTTGAAATTGGAAGAAAAATCGCAGGTTATGGACATAGGTGTGCAGAGGTTCTTCAATAAGTTTGAAGTACTAAACAAGAAAGGACTACCTGGTTTGTTAGTGTTAAATGAAAAGTTAGTCACCTTTCCTTACTATAACCAGAAATTAAAGACAGTGGAAAAAGACAATTCAAAATTTGTAGGAATATAAGGAAGCATGACCGGGAAAGCATTCATGAAAACATTGCAGTTGGATTTGAACATTCAACATGAAATCAAACATATTTTCATCACCAAACCCACTTTTGCTAAATACACAGAGATGGATGAAATTTACAAAAAAATACTCAAAATATCAATCCCAAGTAAAAAGAGGTGGGACAAACTGTGTGAGTTACTTGAGTAAAGATGAGTTTGATTTTTCAGCCAGCAAGCACCAACAACTAAGTAGAAGTCAAAGGGAGAGATCATCAACAAAGTCTATCAAATCAGCACTAGAAATCTGAGGAGATCTAAAGATTCCTATATTTTTGTAATTAGAGATACAATTAGTTTAGATATCCCTAAAATATATCATGATCATTCATGACAGGAACTTTTGTAAATAAATGTACAAATACTTCTCAGTTCGAAGTATTCATGGTTGATTTTTGCATCCAATAAAGCTAATTTGTATCATTCAAGAGGATCGACCAGTAATAAAAAAGGCCCTTTCACAGGATTCTCATGTCAGACTGTTGGTGAAGTACATTTTTTTAAGTTCATGTTTTCTTTCTCTGTTTTCATTCTTATGTGTTTCTAATTCTAATTATACAAAAGAAGGTTAAAGAACATAATTTATTTCAATATAATTTGTTTCTATCTTTGAATGATTCTTATGTTTTCCATTGAAATTAAGTAAAAAGAATTCTTAATTTCTCTCTTTACTTAATGGAATTCCTCTCACTTCTTCCTATTCATTTCATCCAAATTTACCAGATCCAAACGATTTAACTATATTTCCCTGTGAAGAAACTTTATAAAAGATGAAACATATTCTTATTTTATAAGACATACCCCATAGCCCAATGGTAATTTAAGCATTCAATCAGCCAAATATTTCAAACAACCAAACAGATACTGAACTATCATAACTATCCTAATATTTAAATCTAAACAAATATAAATCTTACAGAGAGATTGTTGATACTGAGAGGGGGGTGAATTAGTATCAAGTACAATTTAAAAACTTTTTCAACTTATACTTAAACCATTCAACTATATCCAATGAGAAATGAACAATAGTATAAGAGTTA
>ML788521.1:126486-147307 GCA_009831015.1 Picea engelmannii | reverse complement strand
TTCTTGAGAGTGCATCTGCCACAACATTTTTCTTCCCCTTTTTATAGATGATTTCAAAATCATAACCCAATATCTTGGTTACCCATTTTTGTTGTTCTTCTGAAGATAGTCTTTGTTCCAAGAAGTATTTAAGACTATCATGAACTGCTTTGACCTTGAAGTTCCTACCTATTAGGTAAGGACACAATTTCTTCAATGCATGTAGTATTTCCATCATTTCCTTCTCATAAATGGGTTTGTGTAAGTCCTTTCCCTTGAATGGTCGAATTTCAAAAGCCAAGGGCCTTCCTTCTTGCATTAGGACAACACCAATTCCATTTCCCGAGGCATCACATTCCACAATAAAGGTTTTTGTGAAGTCTGGAGTGGTCAAGACAGGAGCTTTACACATCACCTCTTTAAGTTGTTCAAAATATTTAGTTGCCTCTGGAGTCCATGAAAATTCACCCTTCTTAGTTAGTGTCATTAAAGGTGTTGCTATTCTTCCATAGTGTCAAACAAACTTGTAGTAGTAACCTATCAAACCCAAAAATCCTCTAAGATTCTTCAATGTTTTCGGAATTGGCCAGTCCATCATGGCCTTAATCTTGTTAGGGTCTACCTCAAAAATAAGTACTCAACACCTTGAAAAAGAGAGAAATTCAGATAATAAGCCTCTTTGAGGGGGAAACCTCCTTATGCCCAAATAAATGTACAATTCCAAGATGATTCCAAATGAAAATGTCTCCTTGGTATATATAGGAGACTAGGAGGTATAATTACAACTAATGGAATAAAGCCGACATAAATAAAATAACATTACAAATGTAATATGCCCCAATTAAGGGGTAATGAACCAATATTAGGGATTAACAACATATGATCTCAAAGAATGGAATCAAAATTGATCCTAGCAAAATTGAAGCTATTCAAAAGATAGGTCATCCTAGGAATATAAAAGAACTCCAATATTTCATTGGAAAAATAAAGTTTTTAAGGAGATTTATCCCTAAATTGGCAGAATTTCTAAGAAATAAAACAAACATGTTGAAGAAAGATACTAACATAAAATGGAATATAAAAGAAAAACATTCTTTTGATCAAGTAACACAAGCCCCTGTGTTGATCAGCCCTGATTTCATAAAAAAAATCCAAATTTTCTCATTTGCCTCCGAACATACTATTGCAGCAGTACTCTTGCAGAAAAATAATGAAGGCCATGAACTACCTATTGCTTTCTATAGTCAATCCTTAATACATGATGCACTGAAATACAATATCATGGAAAATCAAGCTTTTGCTCTGGTAAAAGAAATCAAATATTTTAGAGTTTGCATTCTTCATTCACATATAATTGCTTATGTCTCAAACTTTGTGGTAAAAGACATTCTGACCCAAAATAGTCCTGATGGGAAAAGGGGTAAATGGATTGTTGTTATCCTTGAATATGATATTGAAATCAAACCTACCAAACTCATTAAAGGTCAGGGATTAGCTAAATTAATGGTTGAATATAATTTTCATGCTTTGGATATAAAATTTCAAGCTACATTGGATGAACAAGAAGAGAAAGAGACTCCAAAAGTTACAGAGGCTTTTGCAACCTCTTCCTAGTATGAAGACATGATTTTTGTCTTGCATCATTTACAAGCTCCTCCTATTTTGACCAAGACTAAAGCTAGGTTTCTTAAACTCAAAGCAATGAAATTTTTTATTTTAGATGGAAATTTATACTGGAAGGATGTTGGAGGAATTTTACTAAACTGTTTACTGAAAGATGAGGCAAATAAAGTTATGCAAGAATTTCATGAAGGATATTGTGGTGGAAACTTGGATTGGAAGACTACTGCCAAAAAAATCCTAAGAGATGGTTTTTACTGGCCAACCTTATTTGCAAATGTTCATAAGAAAGTTACCTCATATCATAAATGTCAAATTTTTCAAGGCAAAAGGAAACCGATGCCTTTACCCTTGAAATCGATATCAGTTGAAACTCCTTTTCAACAGTTGGGTTTGGATTTCATTAGAGAAATACATCCACCATCATCAGGCCAACACAAATGGATCCTTACAGATACTGACTATTTTACTAAATGGATTGAAGTTGTACCTACAAGGAAAGCTACTGATGTTGTAATTATTAAATTTTTAGAAACTAACATTATTTCAAGATTTGGATGTCCTAGGAAGATCATCATTGATAATGCAACAACATTTAAATCAAAGAAAATGGTGGATTTTTGCAGCAAATATCAAATTACTTTAGGACACTCTACTGCCTATTACCCTCAAGGGAATGGATTAGCAGAGTCTTCCAACAAAATTTTGGTTAATATCATCAAAATGTTATTGCAAGATAACAAAAATTCATGGCACAACAAGTTGGCCAATGCATTATGGGATGACATACTTACTACTAAGATATCAATTGGCATGTTCCCATACCAATTGGTTTACAGAATGGATGTTGTTTTTCCCACTTCTTTAGGTGTCGCCATTATGAAAATATTGCATGAAGTACAAGCCGGACCTAATGACATACAAAGGAGAATAAATCAAACCATACAGTTGCAACAATCCAGAGAAGAAGTTTACAATAAAACTCAAGTGATCCAGGAGAACATTAAGAAGATCTATGATAGAAGAACCAAGGCTTATGATTTCCAGATAGGAGACAAAGTGTTGAAATGGGATTCAAGGAAATAAGAAAAAGGTAAGCATGGAAAATTTGAGAATTTAGAGAAAGTTCCTTACATAATCCATGCTTACAGAGGAAATAATTCATTCTTGATTAAGGATATAGATGGAGCAGATCTGTCAGGTGGACCTGTCAATGGAAGAATGCTCAACCACTACTTTTCACTTGATTAGAAGAATTTGTTTTCACTTAAGATAATTGTAAATACTATTTTAATTTCTATTGTCATGAGTGGGTGACTCATATTGGAGGTTGAAGCCCAAAGAGAAGACCCTAAGATCATGACCACTTGTAACCATGTTTACCACTACAATAAAAAAAAACAGGTGCAGAAAGTACTGGAGAAAATATTTCAAGGTGATCGGTCACTGGTTCTTGGCACCTCACAGGGAGAGCACCATCCCCAAGTGGAGCCACTATTAGGGTCCTATATTTCATAGTATCAAATGGTGATTGAATATTTATCTTTCAGTGATTTTATATTGTAAATAATATTACATTTTGCAAATGATTTCCAAAAGAAAAAGATACAAAAATAATGAAAATGAAAAGAGGGTATAAAAGAAAAGAAAAAAGGAAAAATAGAAAAAACAAGAAAACCCCATCAAAAGAAAAATAAGTTTGAATCATACAGTCTAATCATGATCAAACATTTTTAAATTTTTGTTGTTAGGTTAGAGAATATTTTTTAGCCAAATTGTTTAATCTTGTCTAAAATAGTTAGGTAGAGGAATAAATTAATCCAATTGTTTAAGTTGGATTAATGAGTTAGATGCATAGGATAGAAGATAGGTTAGATGATTTTTTCCCTTTAAAGAAAAATGAACAGGGTCTGCACATTAAAATGCACCCTAGGTTGATGAAAGTAAGTTAGTTTAGCATAGGAAAAATAAATAAGAATGCAAATATTTCAAAAAGTAAACATTTTGATTTATGGTGCATGTATTTTTTTCCAAATTTGTAAAGTTGACAAGACATTTTGTCTTGTAACACATAATTTACACGTAGATCTCCCCTGACAGAATCATTCTTTTTCTGATCAATGGCCCTCACCTACTTTCACCCCCCCCCCTCAACCTACCTATCTTTATCGGCGGATGGGGGGTCTGAAAAGTGGTTTTCCCCCTCCTTGGTCCCACCTAACATGGTGCCTCCTCATATTTTCTCACCCCCCTCTCCTATTACCATATACCACTGACACCCCCCCCCTCCAAAATCTGCCTAACCAAATCCTGATACCGCTCACTTTCCCGGCCGCTACTCCCCCTCTCCCTACATGACACATTTCCCACCTCCTATCCATTGGCCAATTAATTCTTTCTCCGTGATCGTTAGTTGTCCCGTAAAAGCCCCATGCCCGAAAGGATATCCCTGTGCATATAAAAAACCCATGTTTTCACCCTGTTACACTGTTTTTTGACTAAGAACCCGTGAATATTGCGACAAGATAGTTGTCGAAATACCACCACCATCTCTTACCTCTAACAAGAGAACTATTTTCCCGGTAATTTCAGCATTTCCAATACCTTCTACTGTTAATTTTTCAATTATGGCTCCCAAAGGCAAGTCTATCCACACCTCTGAAAACCCAATGATTCCCCCTCCAATTGACCTAGACCACATTCCTCTGGTAGACAGAGACTACAAAGTTGTAGAGCTGAAGTGCGAGTTCGATTTTTTCAAATTACACTATTGGATGAAGGATATTTTCCTTGACCAGAGTGATGAAATTGGACTCTGGGAATCCAATTTCCCCCTTTACATGTTTCCCCAAACCTATCATTTCCCTAAATTCATCCTCAAATGCCATTCTAATTATCTCCCAAGCCAAAGAGCCATTGCCTCTCCCACTGGTGAGATTTTGTTTACAATTACTCTTGATACCATTGACCAAATGCTACATGTCCCCCAAAATGACTCCACCACCCCTTTCTTTGTCGAATCCCTAAATGAAATGTATTAGAAATTGAATTTTCCCCAGAGAGCCCAAATTTTTGAAATTTTCCTCCCTGAAGATGCCCAACTTCCTAAGAAAAGTCCAGCATACCCATCTTTTCTTTTCCCATAGAACTATAACCAAATTATCTCCATGATCTCATGTCTATTAGGTTATTATTATGATTAATGGGTAGATGAACCTATTTTAGGTTTTCTGTCCATTTTCTCTACAGAAGAAAAGGTTTTTGTGAAGTTCAATTTCAGTCAATTCTTGGCTGACAACATTCATGAACAATTTATTAAGTTTCCAATTGAACGGATGTTCAAATATTCTTTAATTATGGTTTATATGTTCATATTCCATCAAGCAGACAAGTTTCCTTTCGCACTCTAGAAGCTAAATGAACAAGGAAGCCCACAATCAGTTATATTTTGGACTTCATTGGTGAGAAAGAACTCAGCAGAGTATAGTTTCAAAGATTTCATTGTTCAGTTCATCTATCCAGCTACTTGTTTGTTGAGAAGCAGTACAAAACCCAGGGTTAGTGAAGAAATTTAGAAGGTTTTACATCTAACTGATCAAGCCAAGACAAGCGACTAGTATTTATACCAGAATTATACAAAAATAAGGGTTTATGGATGTGAGATGCCACCATAAAGGTTTCCTAAATACCTCCCAATGAGGATTTTTGAATTGCAGTACATAATGCAGATGATAAATGCAGATGAAATTCATTTTGTAGCAGCCAAGAAGAAATCTCAATTCATAATCAAAACTCAGATTGGACCATTTATTTGCAATAGCAAAGCAGCAGGTGGAGAAGCATACATCCTCCTGAGACAGATGAATTTGAATTTAAGCTTCACTTAGTCATATGAACCATTTGGAATTATTTATAATATCAGGACCAAATAGAAGACTACTCCCTATGTGCATACACAAAGGCCAGAAATTGAAAGATATATGAATCAGTCTGAGTGGGAAGACAACACCTTGCAAGAAACAAAAGAGAATCCTTTGTCTATGACCACTTCATAGACTATCACACCTCATAGGAAAGAAGAGAAAAGATCAAGGATTGAACACTCTCCTTTAGTCACATAGGTCTCAGCAGATGATTTTCAAGTATATAGGAAGAGGACTAAAACCATTCACATGACAGGTTTTCTTAAAGAGGGAGAAATGCAATCTACAATAGTTTTGGAAGGACCACACTCTTAAACACAGTCAAACCATTTGTTTTCAGGATCTCCATCATCACCAACTTCACAAAGAAATCTAGCCACAGCTATAACATCTGAATCAATTCAGAGAAAAAAGGAGTCAAATATTTTTGACAAGTATAAGGAAATTAAACAAAAGAATGAACTTCTTAACAACAGTACTTATAATCAATTTTGGAAACAGACTTCCACTACTCGGCACAAACTTTTGTCAGCCTTTGACACAGAGAAGGGAAGAATGAAAATGGCATTCTTACAAGCACAAGTCCCCTATCCAAAGACAGTAGTTGATTACAAGAAAACTTCCTTTTAATTTGAAGTAAAGGATGTCCATCCTATTGATCAAATGGATATGCACAAACAAACATAGGAGATGATATTTTCAACCCTGAAAAATACCTCAATGACAACTTCCAAATTATAGGTATCTCTGACTAATATCCAGTCTCAATTAAATATTGAAAAGATCTCTTCTTTGGCCAAGGATAATAAGATTAAATCATTAGAATAATTAGTTCTCAAGATTGGATATGACCTAGCTAATGTCAAAGTTGCAGAAGAGTTGATAAAGAAGAAGAATGATGACATAGAATCACTCAGGAAACAATTGAAACTTCCAGCAACAGAGGATTCACAAACTAAAGAGGTACTTGAGATAGAAAGCCTAAAAGAAGAAATGCTCAAATTGATTATGGAGAAAATTGCATAGATTAGGGAAATGGAAGCAGAGATGGACAAGTTGATCAAGGAAAAAGAGAAGATTGCACAGTTGGGCATGGTTCCACTAGATGTAGTGCCCCTGGCAGCGATAAGAACAACATAAATTTCTACATCAACATCAACCCCAACACAAACTTCAGATGCCTTAGATAAATTGGTGAAATCTATGGAGGACATGTCCATACAAGGAGCATAAATCAAAAAGTTAAAGGAAGAGGTAAAGTGATTACATGAAGAGAAATCAAGGATTGAGACTTTTCATCAGGAAAAAATGCATAAATATAAGAGGCTAATCCAACGATTGTTGCAGTTAGGGAAAGAAACAACCTTGGAAAATACCTTAGCCCAAGCTAAGGAAAATATATGGATAGAAATCAATAAATCTATGACACAGATTTATCTCTCTATACAGATCATCTTTGAGAAGCATGAATTAATTCAGAAAGCTAGAGGATCCATTGAAATCATTAAGGATGAATTGGGAGAAAATACAACAGAAGCCATTGATCTCATCGGGTTTCTAAAATCTAAAAACAAACAGGAGTTAGACGAGCTAGAGATAGAAGACAAAACTGAAACTATCCTAGAAATAAAAAAGATTCTAACTAAGAAATGCCTCATGTTGCAATTGGAAGAAAAATCTCAGGTTATGTACATAGGTGTCCATAGGTTCTTCAACAAGTTTGAGGTACTAAACAAGAAAGGAATACCTAGTTTGTTAGTTTTAAATGACAAGTTAATCGCCTTGCCTGACTATAACCAGAAATTAAAGACAGTTCAAAATTTGCAGGAATACAAGGAAGCATTCATGGAAACAATGCAGTTTGATTTGAACATTCAGCATGAAATCAAACATATTTTCATCACCAAACCCACTTTTTCTAAATACACAGAGATGAATGAAATTTATAGAAAATTGCTCAAAATATCAATTCCAAGTAAAAAGAGGTGGGACAAACTGTGTGAGTTACTTGAGTAAAGAGAGTTCGATTTTTCAGCTAGCAAGCACCAACAACTATGCAGAAGTCAAATGGATAGATCATCAACAACTTCCATCAAATCAACACTAGAAATACGAGTAGATCTAAAGATTCCTATATTTTTGTAATTAGAAATACAGTTAGTTTAGATATCCCTAAAATATATCCTAATCATTTATGACATGATCTTTTGTAAATAAATGTATAAATACTTCTTAGTTCGATGTATTCAGGGTTGATTTTTTCATCCAAGAAAGCTACTTTGTATTATTCAAGAGGATTGACCGATAATAATAAAAAAAAGGCTCTTTCACAGGATTCTCGTGTCAGTTTGCTAGTGAACTGCACTTTTCTAAGTTCATGTTTTCTTTCTCTATTTTCATTCTTATGTGTTTCTAATTCTAATTATTCAAAAAAAGGTTAAAGAACATAATTTATTTCAATATACTATGTTTTTGGATTTGAATGATTTTATGTTTTCAACTGAAATTAAGTAAAAATAATTCTTAATTTTTCTCTTTACTTAATGGAATTCCTCTCACTTCTTCCTATTAATTTCATCTAAATTTATCATATCCAAACAATTTAACTATCTTGCCCTATGAAGAAACTTTATAAAAGATGAAATAGATTCTTATTTTATAAGACATACCCCATAGCCCAATGGTAATTTAAGCATTCAATCAGCCAAATATTTCAAGAACACAAACAAATCCTGAGCTATCATAACTAGCCTAATATTTAAATCTAAACAAATCTAAATATTATAGAGAGATCCCTCTCTGAAGCTAGCAGGGATAGATCCCATCTTCCAAAGTGGTTTTGTGGTTACCTTTGTCCTTTCTTCTACAACCTATAGAAATTACAGAGATAATAATATGCATCATTCACTCTAGTTCATTTTTGTTTCAATTCACTTATTTATTTTTTTACTTTTTTATGTTGTATCCGGTTCTCCTTGAATTTCTTCAGGTCCTTCTTGCCTTGTGTGCTCCCATTCCGTTGTTGCAATTGGAAGGAGGCTCCATCCCCCTATATTTTTAGGCTACAACCTAAGGAAAGCTCCAACTCTCCACTTCTATGGCTACAACCAAAAGGAGGCTACAACCCCCTATGTTCTCCAGCTACAACTACCTATCCTTGCCCCGTCTTGCTGCCCTGGAATATAAATGAATTGATGAAACCTCTACCACACTGTCACTACGAGATATACCACTGTAAAATTGTGCCAATATGTGCCAAAAACTTGTAACCAACCTGTGCAACTTACCTGTAACCAACATATACCTGTACTCTTCTTGTACCAACAAAACCCAATAGGTATGCAAGATGTCTGTACTGCATCACATGTATGTACATGCCCTTTCTCTACTGTAGCCCATGTATGTATGTGACCTTTCTATATTGCATCCTACATACACCTTCTGAAAACTAGGGTTTTCTCTTTCCTGACAAACTATGACCCTTTGTTGCCTCTATCACATCAACCTGCAACATGTAATTGTGTCCATACTGTAGTTTTTCCCTATGCATACATCCTCATACAAATCCCTTAACCAAGTGCATATATCTTTCTCTAGTCATGTGTCATCCAAGTGTGTATAATCATAAACAAGTATAATAACCCTCACATGGAATGGACATCAAACCCTAACTAATATACAACCTCTCAATACATCGACCACTTCAAAAATACAATCTCTCAACCATGTACCACAAAAACCCTTAACCATATTCCAAGAAATACAAGATATCCCTCAACACTAACAAGATGTACCAATGATAAATTATACCAGCACTGTATTTTTGTATATCTGACTTCTACAATAAGTCCCATGCAACCAATAGTCTCTCTAGGGAAAATCCTAAAACCCATATAAAAATTTCTCATGTAGACAAAAAAATCCAACTACTTATAGAAATAATACATATCTTTTGAACCTGTAGACATATCTGATCACTGTAGACCTTCATGGGAGCTTTCTTTCAGACTCTAGAGACCTCACATATTCATATTCTAATTTTTTGTGGCTTTTCTCACATGTGTGTTCCCTGTTATACTGAAATCCTGTGTATGTACGTGCCCTTCTCCACTGAAGCCCATGTACACCTTAAGATCTAGGGTTTTTTTAGTATTTTCTGTAATTATAAAACTTTTGTTGTCAACCTTTCATGCTACCTCAGACTTGTGCAACTTCAGATGTATCAATGAGTACCTGCAATAAACCTTACACAATAATATATATTCAATGTGCTCAATAGGTGCTAATATTATAGCCTTTCTCTCTTATTTATACTTCCATGTAGCTTCCTCAAGGGGTTACCTTCTAACAAAACTTAACCCAATTTCCTTCTTTTAGGGCTAACCCACTTCTAACCACTTTTCCACTTCTAACCACTTGTCTACTTCTAACCCACTTTGCTACAAATAGTAAATTCTCCACTTCTAGTTGCAACTAAATTATTTTTAATTATTTTCTTATTGCAACAACTTAACTCATGATTAACTCCTATTTTCACCCACTTGACTAGTCAACTTTTTCTATGGGCTTCTAGAATAATTTTACTTCTTTGACTTTCTAGATAACTCATGAGGGTTTTCCAACTTCACAAGGCCATAATTCTCTAACCGTAAGGAGTTATGTGACGTTCCACATATCTCCAGAAATGGCATGACCTGTACTATCCATATAGAATATTTTTACCTACAAATGTATTAATATTCATACCATTATACATCAATCAAACTGAATTCCCTTAACCATATTTTTGGGGCTACCATACTTTCTTCAAGGGTTCACATCAATGACAACCAACCCAATTAATCAACAATAAAAAATTGTTGGATTACTAAGAAGGATGGGTGAATCAGTAATAGATATTTTTTATCCTTTTAACCACAGTATGTAAGTGTTATTTATCTTTATGATCAAATATAACATTGTCATCCAATAAGTGCAGAGTAAATAAACCATAAACAATGAACAATCACAGACATGCATAGTACACTAGTATTTTTACGTGGAAACCCAATGTCGGAGAAAACCATATAATGTTTTTTTATTATATGTGTTTAATAATTACATTCATTGAAAGAACCAACTTCCTTTTTTCTCCAGTTACAACTAGAAGGAAGCTTCGACCCCCTATATTTGCAGGTTACAACCTGAGGGAAGCTCCAACTCCCCAATTCTCTAGCTACAACCAAAGGAGGCTACAACTCCCTATGTTCTCCGACTACAACCAGAACATGGCTACAACAACCTATCCTTTCCCCATCCTATTGCCCTGAAATATAAATGAAATGATGAAACCACTGCCACACTGTCACTGTGAGATATACCACTGTAAATCAGTACCAATCTATGCCAACAACCTGTAACCAACCTGTGCCACTAACCTGTAACCAACCTGTACCTGTACTCTTCCTGTACCAACAAAACCCAACAGGTATGCAACATGTCTGTGAAGTAGCACACGTATGTATGCACCCTTTCTCTGTTGCAGCCTGCGTATGTACGCGACCTTTCTATACTGCAGTCTGTGTATGCCTTCTGAAAACTAGGTTTTTCTCTTTCCTGAAAAACTCTGACCCTTTGTTTCCTTTGTCACATCAACTTGTAACATGTCACTTTGTCCAGACTGCGTTGTTCCCTATGCATACATCCTCATACAAATCCCTTAACCAAGTGCATCTATCTCTCTCTAGTCATGTGCCATCTAAGTGTGTATAATCATGGACAAGTATAATAACCCTCACATGGACTGGAAATCAAACCCTAACTAATATAAAACCTCTCAATACATCAACCACTTCACAAATACAAGCTCTCAACCATGTACCGTAAAACCCCTTAACCATATGCCAAGAAATACAAGATATGCCTCAACACTAACAAGATGTACCAATGATAAATTATACCAACACTGTATTTCTGTAGAAATGACTGATACAATAATTTCCATCCATCCAATATCCTCTCTAGGGAAAATCCTCAAACTCCCATAACCATTTCTCATGTAGACAGAAAAATCCAACTACTTGTAGAAATAAGACACACCTTTTGAACCTATAGACAGATTTGTTGAACCTGATCACTGTAGACCTTCCCGGGAGCTTGCTTTCAAACTCTAGAGACCTGGAATATTCATATTCTCAATTTTTTGTGTCTTTTCTCACATGTACACACCTTGTTATATTGAAATCCCGCATATGTATGCGCCCTTATCCACTACAACCCGCATACACCTCAGGATCTAGGGTTTTCCCAATATTTTTTATAACTCCAAAACTTTCACCGTCAACCCTTTGTGCTACCCCAGACTTGTGCAACTTCAAATGTATCAATGAGTATCTACAATAAACCTTACATGATAATAGATATTCAATGTGCTCAATAGGTTCTAATAGGAGATCCTTTCTCTCTTATTTATACTTCCATGTAGCTTCCTCAAGGGGTTACCTTCTAACAAAAATTAACCCAATTTCCTTCTTTTAGGGATAATCCACTTCTAACCCACTTTGCTACAAATAGTAAATTCTCCACTTCTAGTTGCAACTAAATTATTTTTAATTATTTTCTTATTGCAACAACTTAACCCATGATTAACTCCTAGTTTAACCCACTTGACTAGTCAAATTTTTCTAGGAGCTTCTAGAATAATTTGACTTCTTTGACTTTCTAGATAACCCATGAGAGTTCTCCAAATTCACAAGGCCATAACTCTCTAACCATGAGGAGTTATGTGACGTTCCACATATCACCGGAAATGGCATGAAATGTACTATCCATCTAGAATAGTTTTACCTGCAAATGTATTAATATCCATATCATTATACATCAATCAAACTGAATTCCCTTAACCATATTGTTGGGGCTACCAGCATTTTCTACCAGACTTGCTTCAAGGGTTGAGATCAATGAAAACCAACCCAATTAATCAACAGGATCTTTGCCAACGATTTGGACCCATATCTTTAAAAACTAATATTTTGAAATTTCTGACAAATACAAAAGGAAATGGGCAGTGTCTCTATCTGGAAATTTTTAAAGATATTCTCTTTGCAGAAAAAAACCATAGGTTTCATGTCAATCTAACTAAATATGATCCAAATAAGGCCAAAAAAAAAATTTGTGAAAAATTGCTCCACAAATTTTTTTTTGTTTTTTTAACTAAAGGATAGTCTTACGCAAGTAATGATATATTGATGTGGTGTTGACATGGAACTGAAATGGTCTCGTTCATCGAGCCACTAGTCATCAAGGAATGCTTCCCTTTCTCTTTCCTTTATACACCTCTGGTCCCGGTCCATCAAACCACCACACTCAACTTCCATACTCTCATGTTTTTTACTCTGGTCTAGTACAACCATGGGGACATCGATTCGTCGGTTCACTAGGCTTCTCCATGCAAACCTTTATCCACTCCCAGAATCTAACATCGGTCTGATCCACTGAACCACTATGGCACCAGCCTACCATGCTCAACTTCCATACTCTCTCATTCTTGACTCTGGTATGGTACAACCACTGGGACACCGGTTCACTAGCCCACTGGGATTCTCTACCCAAACCTTAATCTAGCTCCATGTCAGTCATCTCTGTTCAGGTCCACCAGGACACCGACCCACCGGGGCACCATCCCATCGGCCACCGCATTCAAGCTACATGTAACTCCTACAATCTTGGTTCTAGTACGGTCCACCGGCCCACCGGGCACCCGCACTATTTTTACAAAGAACTCCTAATAAGTAGTTATGGTCTGGTCCATCAGTCCACCGGGAACCCACACCAAAAATTTACACCATGCGCTAAATCTGCAAGGTTCCATGGACCTCCTTTACACACACAAGTCATAAAAGGGAAATATTTTGATTATAAACTTTATTAATATAACATTCCCTTATGCATGTGGTATAAAGAAAAAAATATCAAATAATAGATCTATGGCTTTGGATCCACGTGAGGCTCAATCGACGAGTGTTGTGCACTATAATTCCAGGAGAAATAACTCTCGATTATAACGGCCAAATTGAGTAAGTGAGGGATTGATGGAAATCTAGGGCCAAGAGGAATCACCTAAAAATAGTTTCCAAGGCTATTAAAACAATGTTTAACCTCAAAAATCTCCACTCTAACATTGTCCCATAGCAATATAATCAATTAATTTCAAAATAAAAATCGCAGCCCTGTAGCAGGCCCTTGAAGGCCCAGTGTTGTAAACCTATATATCTAATACCAATTTGTAACGTACCCAACCACCAGGATGAGCCATGCTACCTCAAAATGCTATCAAGAACACTTTGAATACCAATTTGTCACATACCCGGTACAACAGGCCCAAAACACTTTGCCTAGATATTGATATGAAATGTACCCATTACTTGGGTGCTTCCAAATTTTCCCTCTTAAACTAATTTCAAATTTTTGTTCCATTCTTTCCATTCAATAAATATGAATATGAAGCATGCAATTAAACATAACATGATAAACCATGAAACAATGCTTAACAACATGCCATTCACAGCATTAACAACAAACATACATAACATAAACACATCATCTCAGAGATAGTAATAATACACAACTGATTATAAATATGCAAGAAAACACAGAGATCACTTACCATTGATTAAATTGTTCACCAATTGGCTGCAAACCAAGGACATTCCTCCCAACCATAGACATTGTTATTCATAATCTCAACAGTAGGTCACCCTCGAGCCGGGGCTATGAGTCCACAAAGATGAGTCTTAGGTCGACTCTACACACAACAATTATCTAACAAGCTCTCAATTTTTCCCAACCACACAACAATCATTATTTCCATCTATCTTCCCCTTCAGCCCGCACAACCCAAATAAATGAACCCCTTTCTCTACAATGCAGTCCCTCAAGATATTCCATTTTTTTTTCCAAGGCTATAGTGTTACTGGTTAGGAAATATCAATGCTAGAAACTCCAAGGATTATCAACTATATATAGTTATTTTAGAGTTTCCATCAATCTCATGCACACAAGAATCCATTCCCTCGTGGAATGATCACTAATTCGTCATAACCATCTAGCAATGGATCTCTCCTTCCATCCATTCATTTCCATGTCCAGACCAAGAGCACATGAATGAGCAAGAGTGAATAGGGAACTCTCAAACAAATGATTCAATGAATGATTAAACCCCAAACATCCCAAAAGAGGGTTTATATAATTACAAGAACCAAGAACTGCATGGACTCCCCAAGAATCTCATGTAACCACTTCTCTCAATTAAAACCAAGATGGGTGAATAAAAATAATAATAAAATAATTAGCCCCTTTAGGCCCCTCTCTTGTGGAATCATAACCCCATATCTCTTGTCCTTGGCCATCTTGTAGACAACGATGTATTTTATTAATATATAAAGAAGTATTACCTTTCTAGGAACCCCGACCTTTCAACATACCAACTCACTATCCTAAGTCACATTTACATAACACATTCAAGTTCATAGGGATTAAAAATGGGGTGTTACAATCCCAACGGTTGGTTGACTGGTTAACAACAGAGTTAAACGGGGAGAGTCCAAGCCAGTTAAGAGAAAAGGATTAAGGGGGTTTAATTATACCCAGTTTCCATCATCAAGTGCAATAGAGTTGCGTAGCGGAAGGAGGGGGTGAGTCCGTATCCATTAAGTGGTATCAGAGAAAGAAAATTCTTACGTGTTGAGAAGGTGAGTAAAGTAGTCTAATCCTTGTTATTTCTTAGTTCATTTCCCTGACGAGGTCAGGGTATAGAGAGTTGGGTCTCAAGCTAGTTTCGCTTGGGGACGATCAATCTCGCTAGCCCAAGCAACCTCCCATGGCAGAAGAAAAGAGAGATCACATAGCAGGAGAACCTTTCAAAATGTTTCTCAAGGAATCCCTCGCATAACAATGGAACGAGATGATGGAAAAATTCAACCAGATCCTTTGACGACTGTTGATGGTAGGTGAGGCACCTTCAATAAGTAGTTATTTCGTAGTTTTGACACCCTTCAAGGTAAAATTTAATTTTGATATTCCCTTATTTAAAGGCCAAATAGATGAAAATGATTTGGAGAAATGGATGAATCTATTAGAAGGGTATTACTTTGTTCAAAAAACATTCAATACTGAAAATATCACCTTCGCTCTGCTTGAACCCCTTTCTCGTGTCAAATATTGGTGGGAATGTTACTGAGAGAGAATTAAAGAAGATGAGTCTATGGCAATTGAGAAAGTACCCACTTGGGCAGCCTTTGTTGATTCCCTTAAGGAGTGTTTCAACCCTGTTGAAAACTATGATGACCATACATGAGATGGATGACTCTATGTTAGGAAAGATATAAGACGATGTCAAAGTACACTAACATATTCCATACCTTATGCTCAAATTTGGGTATCAAAGACTCCATGAGGCACCTGGTTATGAAGTACCACGGTGACCTATACAAGTACATATAAAGAGAGGTGGATTTATTAGACATCTCCTCATTGGGAGCATCTTATGGATCTGTTGTCAAAATCGAGAAGAAATTTAAGCAACGGAATAAGTGGGAGTTTTGGTCTGCAAATATGCAACAACAGAATCATAGAAAAGGTGGCCCTAACTCACAAAAAAAGAGATAGAGAAAGGAAATAAAACCTCAAGACAACTAGTCCAAGCCACATGCAAAGAAGGGTAATGGGAAGATGAAGAAGGACACTAGAAAATGATGTGAGTTCCATAAAATCCCTTGGCACAACACTAATGAATATTGCTCAAAACAATCATTGTTGGCCAAGATTAAAGAAAAAGAGTCTGACCCTGACTCGAACTCCGATTCAAAGTAGGATAAAGGAAAGAATATCATTTATGTGGAATGTAGTGCTACCATCACAATCGCAAATATCCAACTAGATGAGTCAAAGGAGATCGAGGAAGGGGAATGCCTCTTCCATTCATAGATGTGGGTGAATGGAACCCCACTACATTTCATTGTTGGAGCCAAAAAACCCTAATTTCAATCGAGGTCATCAAGAGATTCAAGCTTACAATGATGCCACACCCCCAACCATACACCATCAATTAATTGAGCCAAGGACGAGACCTTCATGCTATCCAGTAGTGTTACATGTCCTACAACATCAAACCCTTCAAAGATGAGGTACTCTGTGATGTTTCCCCACTCGAAGTTTGTGATGTTCTTTTGGTATAAAATTATATGTGGAAACATCATATTGTTTATGAGTCCTAACCCCATAATGTCATTATCACTCTGGGGGGTTATCCTAACAAGGTACCTGAGGTAGTTCCAACTACTACAATTTCATTGATCTCGAAAAAACAGTGCGGAAGAGTAATCTCATAGACTGCAAAGTTTCTCGTCTTCATGGCTTGGTCAAATGGGGAATGAAAGGTTAATGTGACCAACACAATTTCAACATATGGTCTCTCTACACAACAAAAACAAGTGAACAATCTTGTAGAGGAATACAAATACCTCTTCACTTCACTTATAGGGGTTCCTTTGCACTATCCCATTGGTTTGATACCCATTTATCCCTTTCCCAATGTCCAAATATACATGTGCTCCCTTTTGAAGAATGAGGAAATAAATCGTCAAATTGATGAGTTCATTCAAAAGGGCCACATTCGACCAAGATCATCACCTTGTGGGAGCCCAATTGTTTTGGTGCAAAATAAGGATGGAACGTGGTGTCTATTTATTTATTATTGATCTCTCAATAAAATCATTGTCAATAACCCATACTTGATCCCCTGTATTGAAAATATTCTTGATCAACTCAAGGGTGTCAAGTTATTCAAAGAGATTCATCTGAAGTTGTGCTATCACCAAGTTCTAATATAATCAATTGTTGTATGGAACACAACCTTCAAATATAAAGAAGGCCTCTTTGAGTGGTTGGTTATGCCTTTTGTCTTGAATAATGCTCCAACAACATTCATCAGAATGATGGATGATATCTTGTGTCCATTCACAAACTCTTTTTTGGTGGTCTATTTGGACAACATCCTTATCTTCAGCTGGACCTGGGAAGATCACTTGAAACACATTTAGCAAGTCCTGAGCACCCTGCAACAACACAAGTTATACACCAACTTGGAGAAATGCTCATTTGGCATGAAAATATTCCATTACTTAGGATAAACTGTGGATGAACATGGTGTGCATGTGGATCCGAACAAGATCTAATTCATTTGTGATTGGCTAGTCCCAGAGACTTTGACAGAGCACCGCAACTTCTTAGTCCTCTCCAACTTTTACCGCAAGTTCGTGACAAGTTTCTCTCATATAACTTAGCCCTTAATTCAAGTGACCAAGGAGGGAAATAAAGCCAAGTTTTCCTGGTATGTATCATAGAAAAAATCATTATATGATCTAAAACACTGCCTCTATTCTACACTAGTCCTCATATTTACATATCTACAACAACCATTCAAGATTGAGATAGATTCCTTTGACTATGCTATCGGTGTTGTCATGAATCAGAAGGTACATCCGATTTCCTATCATAATGAAACATTTTTTGATGTTGTTTGCAGGTATCCCGCCTACGACAAAGAGATATACTTCATTGTGTAGGCATGTCAAAAGTGGAAGCATTACATTTTGGAAAAGGAAACAATCATCCACGTTGATCACAAGCCTCTGCAATTCATGTAGACACAAGCAAAGCTACAAAATGACCACCATTAGAAATGGTCCACATACCTACAATAATTCTGCATGTATATTAAGTACAAGAAGCGCAGCACCAACTCTATCGTTGATTGTCTCAGTTGGCCCCCGGTTGTGGCCCTCACCAAAGTTCTTAATCTTGTAGGCATGAGACCTCTAGGGGGCCACAATTATACAACTGTGACTCTGATTTCGATACTACTTATCAAAGCCTGATTGTCAAGGAACAAGTTCTTTCTTTCCACCTCTAGGATGCACTCTTGTGTTATATTTTCCATACTTTTGTTCCTTAAAGTGAGCATGCAAATCTAATTTGGGAGGCACATTACAGTTAGTTGGTAGGGCACTTAGAGGTGGAGAAGACAGTAGCATTACTTGATAAGCATTTCTATTGGTGCAAGCTTCAACACGATGTCAACCAGTACATCAGGTTGTGCAATGCATGTGTCATCGCTAAGTTGTCCATCAAGAATAAATGGTTGTATACTCATCTCCATATACCAAACAGACCATGGGAATCTGTCTCCATGGATTACATGTCAAGGTTTCCCTCCACCAAACATGCTCATGATTGTGTTTTTGTGGTTGTTGATCGGTTCTCTAAGATGGCCATTTTTGGCACCCTATAAAAAGAGTATCACATATGAGGCCACTGCTAAAATATTCTTTGTGCATGTTTGGGTTCATTTTGGGATACCACAAGCCATCATTTCATATAGGGACAACAGGTTCATCAACACCTTTTGGTTTAGCTTATGATCTTTGATAGACACCAAGTTGACTGAATTGACTGTCTTTCATCCCAAAATAGATGGAAAAATGTAGGTGGTCAATAATATGATTGTGCATATCTTATGCATGTACAACTCCAAGAATCCATGTACATGGAATGAGATCCTCCCATATGTTCAACATAGCTATAAAAAATCCCTCCACAACTTTATTGGCCACAACCTTTTTCAAGTGTGCTTGGTGTTCCATCCATTCGCCCCCATTAATGTAGATCTACCCATTCCACCTTCCCCTATAGATTCCTCCCACACTCAGACCGAGGTAGATAAAGAAGACAAATTCATTGAATAGATCTAACACCTCCAACAATAGGTTCATGATATTTTGGAGAAGGAAAATTCCAAGTATAAGCAATGGCATGACTAGCATTGGGTTCCTCACAAGTTTCAGGTTGGTGGCAAGGTGTAGTTGTATTTGTAGAAAGAGAACCTCACGAGCCCTCACAAGAATATTAGACCACTCTGATATGTTACTTACACCATCACCAAGGTTGTGGGTGACAATGATTTTGAATTGAGTATTCCTCCTTTCCTTGGGTTAGACCTAGTATTTAATGTAGAGTTGTTTCGACCATATTTCCCACCTCTTTCGAACACCTCGAAGGTGGATGAGAATTTGGTAACTAAGAAACTCAATTCTCAATGCATTGCACAGCCTCCATTGGATCGGATCATGAACACGAAGATGAAGGGAACCTGCTAGCAAACATTCAACTCTATTAGGTTGTTAAGGAAGACAACTACTTCACCAAGGCAAGTGGCTCACCAAGGTTCAGATTCAGAAAACGTTTCCCCATCTCTTGAGGGAGCTTGACACAATGGGGACCATTTCTTCCTAATTAGGGAGGAATAATCAGGGATGATTTTAGGGGATAATTTTCCATGGTTTTCCCAAAAAACGATTTTCTATTCTAAAAATTATTTGCTGAAATTTTATAGGATAAAATCATTTTACCTTAAAAATAGCCAAAATTTTATACAAACTATATAAAATCCTTAAAAATTTGAACATTTTAACAAAAATATTGCCAAACATTTAATAGTTTCCATATGAAGGATTAGTAAGATTCGCCAAGGTTTCTACATTTTAACATAAATGTTCATCCTTAATATCATCCTTAGGAATAATACAAGTGGATATCGTTGGTGACCCACCTCTTCCACTTACTCATCATGGTTCTCCATCTTGGATGTTTTTGTTATGATTTTCAGGTCTTAAACTTTTGGGGTTGTTTTGAGGCCCTAAATGATATTTTTTGGCCATTCATGGGCCTAGGGTTGTAATCACATGCTCAATCCCTAACAATAACTTTACTTCTCGATTAGATCTTTCCAACGAGCTACTAAACACCCCAAACATAGATTGTATGCAAAAGTTGCACCCACAGGAAGTTGACGCATCAACTAACCACCTCGAGGCCCGTAAACCTTTTGGCACTTCACTTCCTAGGGTTATGGTTTTGGACCTTTAGGGTTCTTAGCTTATGTTAAAAGGACATTCTTTCAGCCCATTGTATGATCTTTCTACGAATGAGTGTTGCCAACATCTCTTTCTCTTCAGAGATAAGACACCACCATTCTAGCCAATTTGTCTTCTATATTATTCTACTATTTTATTCATTAATAGAAGTTGGGTTTCACTGTATATTTGTGTTCATTGATATATTTTTGTTTGTATCTCATTTCATTCTCAATATAATATGAATAATCCCTCCAAGAAACGTTAAACTAGTGTTAGTTGTCTTCCTATGATCATATGGGTCCAATTGAACTAACAATCCATAGTACCATATAATATGTTATACATCAA
>ML788521.1:89176-125883 GCA_009831015.1 Picea engelmannii | reverse complement strand
TTAATTGAGCCAAGGACGAGACCTTCATGCTATCCAGTAGTGTTACATGTCCTACAACATCAAACCCTTCAAAGATGAGGTACTCTGTGATGTTTCCCCACTCGAAGTTTGTGATGTTCTTTTGGTATAAAATTATATGTGGAAACATCATATTGTTTATGAGTCCTAACCCCATAATGTCATTATCACTCTGGGGGGTTATCCTAACAAGGTACCTGAGGTAGTTCCAACTACTACAATTTCATTGATCTCGAAAAAACAGTGCGGAAGAGTAATCTCATAGACTGCAAAGTTTCTCGTCTTCATGGCTTGGTCAAATGGGGAATGAAAGGTTAATGTGACCAACACAATTTCAACATATGGTCTCTCTACACAACAAAAACAAGTGAACAATCTTGTAGAGGAATACAAATACCTCTTCACTTCACTTATAGGGGTTCCTTTGCACTATCCCATTGGTTTGATACCCATTTATCCCTTTCCCAATGTCCAAATATACATGTGCTCCCTTTTGAAGAATGAGGAAATAAATCGTCAAATTGATGAGTTCATTCAAAAGGGCCACATTCGACCAAGATCATCACCTTGTGGGAGCCCAATTGTTTTGGTGCAAAATAAGGATGGAACGTGGTGTCTATTTATTTATTATTGATCTCTCAATAAAATCATTGTCAATAACCCATACTTGATCCCCTGTATTGAAAATATTCTTGATCAACTCAAGGGTGTCAAGTTATTCAAAGAGATTCATCTGAAGTTGTGCTATCACCAAGTTCTAATATAATCAATTGTTGTATGGAACACAACCTTCAAATATAAAGAAGGCCTCTTTGAGTGGTTGGTTATGCCTTTTGTCTTGAATAATGCTCCAACAACATTCATCAGAATGATGGATGATATCTTGTGTCCATTCACAAACTCTTTTTTGGTGGTCTATTTGGACAACATCCTTATCTTCAGCTGGACCTGGGAAGATCACTTGAAACACATTTAGCAAGTCCTGAGCACCCTGCAACAACACAAGTTATACACCAACTTGGAGAAATGCTCATTTGGCATGAAAATATTCCATTACTTAGGATAAACTGTGGATGAACATGGTGTGCATGTGGATCCGAACAAGATCTAATTCATTTGTGATTGGCTAGTCCCAGAGACTTTGACAGAGCACCGCAACTTCTTAGTCCTCTCCAACTTTTACCGCAAGTTCGTGACAAGTTTCTCTCATATAACTTAGCCCTTAATTCAAGTGACCAAGGAGGGAAATAAAGCCAAGTTTTCCTGGTATGTATCATAGAAAAAATCATTATATGATCTAAAACACTGCCTCTATTCTACACTAGTCCTCATATTTACATATCTACAACAACCATTCAAGATTGAGATAGATTCCTTTGACTATGCTATCGGTGTTGTCATGAATCAGAAGGTACATCCGATTTCCTATCATAATGAAACATTTTTTGATGTTGTTTGCAGGTATCCCGCCTACGACAAAGAGATATACTTCATTGTGTAGGCATGTCAAAAGTGGAAGCATTACATTTTGGAAAAGGAAACAATCATCCACGTTGATCACAAGCCTCTGCAATTCATGTAGACACAAGCAAAGCTACAAAATGACCACCATTAGAAATGGTCCACATACCTACAATAATTCTGCATGTATATTAAGTACAAGAAGCGCAGCACCAACTCTATCGTTGATTGTCTCAGTTGGCCCCCGGTTGTGGCCCTCACCAAAGTTCTTAATCTTGTAGGCATGAGACCTCTAGGGGGCCACAATTATACAACTGTGACTCTGATTTCGATACTACTTATCAAAGCCTGATTGTCAAGGAACAAGTTCTTTCTTTCCACCTCTAGGATGCACTCTTGTGTTATATTTTCCATACTTTTGTTCCTTAAAGTGAGCATGCAAATCTAATTTGGGAGGCACATTACAGTTAGTTGGTAGGGCACTTAGAGGTGGAGAAGACAGTAGCATTACTTGATAAGCATTTCTATTGGTGCAAGCTTCAACACGATGTCAACCAGTACATCAGGTTGTGCAATGCATGTGTCATCGCTAAGTTGTCCATCAAGAATAAATGGTTGTATACTCATCTCCATATACCAAACAGACCATGGGAATCTGTCTCCATGGATTACATGTCAAGGTTTCCCTCCACCAAACATGCTCATGATTGTGTTTTTGTGGTTGTTGATCGGTTCTCTAAGATGGCCATTTTTGGCACCCTATAAAAAGAGTATCACATATGAGGCCACTGCTAAAATATTCTTTGTGCATGTTTGGGTTCATTTTGGGATACCACAAGCCATCATTTCATATAGGGACAACAGGTTCATCAACACCTTTTGGTTTAGCTTATGATCTTTGATAGACACCAAGTTGACTGAATTGACTGTCTTTCATCCCAAAATAGATGGAAAAATGTAGGTGGTCAATAATATGATTGTGCATATCTTATGCATGTACAACTCCAAGAATCCATGTACATGGAATGAGATCCTCCCATATGTTCAACATAGCTATAAAAAATCCCTCCACAACTTTATTGGCCACAACCTTTTTCAAGTGTGCTTGGTGTTCCATCCATTCGCCCCCATTAATGTAGATCTACCCATTCCACCTTCCCCTATAGATTCCTCCCACACTCAGACCGAGGTAGATAAAGAAGACAAATTCATTGAATAGATCTAACACCTCCAACAATAGGTTCATGATATTTTGGAGAAGGAAAATTCCAAGTATAAGCAATGGCATGACTAGCATTGGGTTCCTCACAAGTTTCAGGTTGGTGGCAAGGTGTAGTTGTATTTGTAGAAAGAGAACCTCACGAGCCCTCACAAGAATATTAGACCACTCTGATATGTTACTTACACCATCACCAAGGTTGTGGGTGACAATGATTTTGAATTGAGTATTCCTCCTTTCCTTGGGTTAGACCTAGTATTTAATGTAGAGTTGTTTCGACCATATTTCCCACCTCTTTCGAACACCTCGAAGGTGGATGAGAATTTGGTAACTAAGAAACTCAATTCTCAATGCATTGCACAGCCTCCATTGGATCGGATCATGAACACGAAGATGAAGGGAACCTGCTAGCAAACATTCAACTCTATTAGGTTGTTAAGGAAGACAACTACTTCACCAAGGCAAGTGGCTCACCAAGGTTCAGATTCAGAAAACGTTTCCCCATCTCTTGAGGGAGCTTGACACAATGGGGACCATTTCTTCCTAATTAGGGAGGAATAATCAGGGATGATTTTAGGGGATAATTTTCCATGGTTTTCCCAAAAAACGATTTTCTATTCTAAAAATTATTTGCTGAAATTTTATAGGATAAAATCATTTTACCTTAAAAATAGCCAAAATTTTATACAAACTATATAAAATCCTTAAAAATTTGAACATTTTAACAAAAATATTGCCAAACATTTAATAGTTTCCATATGAAGGATTAGTAAGATTCGCCAAGGTTTCTACATTTTAACATAAATGTTCATCCTTAATATCATCCTTAGGAATAATACAAGTGGATATCGTTGGTGACCCACCTCTTCCACTTACTCATCATGGTTCTCCATCTTGGATGTTTTTGTTATGATTTTCAGGTCTTAAACTTTTGGGGTTGTTTTGAGGCCCTAAATGATATTTTTTGGCCATTCATGGGCCTAGGGTTGTAATCACATGCTCAATCCCTAACAATAACTTTACTTCTCGATTAGATCTTTCCAACGAGCTACTAAACACCCCAAACATAGATTGTATGCAAAAGTTGCACCCACAGGAAGTTGACGCATCAACTAACCACCTCGAGGCCCGTAAACCTTTTGGCACTTCACTTCCTAGGGTTATGGTTTTGGACCTTTAGGGTTCTTAGCTTATGTTAAAAGGACATTCTTTCAGCCCATTGTATGATCTTTCTACGAATGAGTGTTGCCAACATCTCTTTCTCTTCAGAGATAAGACACCACCATTCTAGCCAATTTGTCTTCTATATTATTCTACTATTTTATTCATTAATAGAAGTTGGGTTTCACTGTATATTTGTGTTCATTGATATATTTTTGTTTGTATCTCATTTCATTCTCAATATAATATGAATAATCCCTCCAAGAAACGTTAAACTAGTGTTAGTTGTCTTCCTATGATCATATGGGTCCAATTGAACTAACAATCCATAGTACCATATAATATGTTATACATCAATCTGCCATTGACTCACAATGGCAATATATGGGTGTAGTTAGTCAATTGTTCCCTACAACTAGTGTGTCGAGATTCACCTCCACACCCTAATGGAGTATACTAGTGAGGAAATACAAATTCTTTACAACCAACTCTAACCTGTAACCCTGTGTCATCTCTTAGTAGGTTCCCAATAGTCAACAATCCTATCTAGTAGCTCTAAGATACTCCACATCAATGGGATGAAAAATAACTTTGGAAATTGACACTTGCATAATGCATAGGTATATTGCATTTGGTTTATTGTATACCCAATAAGTCACACGCAAAATGTCAATTGTAGCAAGGATTGACACTTTTATGAGTTTTTTGAAATATTGTATAAGGGGTTTCTTCAAAAAGTTTCAAGATACTATTGAGAGGCATCATTGTTTTTTTTTAATCTAATTGGTTAACCAAATTCAATTTTTTATATGATATTTCTTATTGTTTATGATTCAACCAATGCTTGAGTACAAATATATATATATATATAAGTTAATGAAGGAATCAATGTCTATATGTTCTACTTTTTTAATCTATTTTGGTTGTATATTCACTGATTTTGATCATAATTTGATATATTGGTTATATATAGATTTCAAAAATAAAAAATTTAGATTACTCTATTAAGTAAACTACGAATAATATTTATTTATTATGCAATGCTTGTTTACACTTCAATTATTATTATAAGAAATCTCAAAATTCATGATAGATTATGTAACTAAATTATTTTATACCTATGATTTCAGAAAGTCCAAGTCAGCAAAAAGTTTAATAAAGATCACACTATATAAAACAATAAAACAAAAAATTCCATTAAATGTAATTTTAATACTCTAAAATGTTCTTTCAAAAAATTTGAATGGAAAATTTATAGAATTTGTTAAGAGATTGGTAATATACAAAATTAATAAAAAAATTGGTAAAACAAATAATTTAGAAAAAATCACATCATAGCAATAAATAAATAAATATATTTATATTTATATAGACTAAATTATTTACATAAAAGTCTAATTCACATAAATAAACATCAAACATATCTTATATCTTTAAAGTTTTACTATTATTTATGATAAAATGCATGTATTTGCTTAAAAGTATAAAATTATTAAAAAATTATTAAAAGTATATATTAATAGTAATGCATGTATTTGCTTAAAATTATGATAAAATGCATGTATTACTATATATATATATATATATATATATATATATATATATATATATATATATATATATATATATATATATATATATATATATATATATATATATATATATATATATAATCTTAATCATGTAATAAAACAATAAATTAAACCATAAATTATTCACATATCACATAATATCTTATATCTTTAAAGTTTTACTATTATTTATGATAAAATGCATGTATTTGCTTAAAAGTATTAAATTATTAAAAAATTGGCCAGACAAATAATTCAAAAAAAATCAAAACAATAAATTAAACCATAAATTATTCACATATCACATAATATCTTATATCTTTAAAGTTTTACTATTATTTATGATAAAATGCATGTATTTGCTTAAAAGTATTAAATTATTAAAAAATTGGCCAAACAAATAATTCAAAAAAAATCACATCATACCAACACACATGCCAAAACACATTGATTTTTTTTATATATATACTTAATCTTAACCATGTAATAAAACAATAAATTAAACCATAAATTATTCGCATATCACATAATATCTTATATCTTTAAAGTTTTACTATTATTTATGATAAAATGCATGTATTTGCTTAAAAGTATAAAATTATTAAAAAAATTGGCCAGACAAATAATTCAGAAAAAATCACATCAAGCCAACACACATGCCAAAACACATTGAGTTTTTTTATATATATACTTAATCTTAACCATGTAATAAAACAATAAATTAAACCATAAAATATTCACATATCACATAATATCTTATATCTTTAAAGTTTTATCTTTAAAGTTTTACTATTATTTATGATAAATTGTATGTATTAGCTTAAAAGTATAAAATTATTAAAAAATTGGCCAGACAAATAATTCAGAAAAAATCACATCATTATTTATGATAAAATGTATGTATTAGCTTAAAAGTATAAAATTATTAAAAAATTGGCCAGACAAATAATTCAGAAAAAATCACATCATGCCAACACATATGCCAAAACACATTGAGTTTTTTTATATATATACTTAATCTTAACCATGTAATAAAACAATAAATTAAACCATAAATTATTCACATATCACATAATATCTTATATCTTTAAAGTTTTACTATTATTTATGATAAAATGCATGTATTTGATTAAAAGTATAAAATTATTAAAAAATTGGCCAGACAAATAATTCAGAAAAAATCACATCATGCCAACACACATACCAAAACACATTGAGTTTTTTTATATATACTTAATCTTAACCATGTAATAAAACAATAAATTAAATCATAAATTATTCACATATCACATAAGTAAACATCAAACACCATCTTATATATTTAAAGTTTTATTATGATTGGTTGTAAAACAAATAAAACAATAAATTAAACCATAAATTATTCAAAATTAAACCATAAATTATTCACATTTCACATAAGTAAACATCAAACACTACCTTGTATATTTAAAGTTTTATCATAAATTATTCACATATCACATAAGTAAACATCAAACACCATCTTATATATTTAAAGTTTTATTATGATTTGTTGTAAAACATCTTATATCTTTAAAATTAAAAGTTTAATTACTAATCTCTACTTAATATAACATAAAATACTATTAAAGAGCTAGGAACAAAAAAGATTATGTGTTTAATGACTAATCTCTACTGAATATAACATAAAATACTATTAAAGAGCAAGGAACAAAAAAGATATTGTGTGTGAAGGAAAAACAATAAATTGTTATTTTCAAATATTAAAGTATTAATATTTATTATATATTATTAAATATTTTTAATAATATGTTTTTAATAAATAATATTAAACAAGATTATTGTTTAACTCAGGATGATAATTGATTATTTCTCATAATTCACATAAATAAACATCAAACATCATTTTATATTTTTAAAGTTTTACTATCATTTATAAAAAAATGCATGTATTTAATCTCTATTGAATAGAGAATAAATAAGTATTAAGGAACAAGGAATAGTAAGATGTTTTGTGAGATGAGAAAAAATAATAAATTGTTATTTTTAAATATTAAAATATTAATGTTTTTATATAATATTTTAATATTTTAATATTTTACTATATATAAGTTAATGAAGAAATCAATGTTTAATTGTGTTATTTATTTTTTATTTATTTTGATCATTATTTATTTTAGTTATATATTTATTTAAAAAAAATAGAAAAATTAAATTACTTTGTTAAATAAACTATAACTAATATTTATCATGCAATGATTATTTAGAATTCAATTATTATTATAAGAATTCTCAAAATTTATGATAGATTGTGTAACTAATTATTAAACTTACCATGGATTAAAAAAATGCATTTAATGCCTGTGATTTCAAAAAATCCACGTTACCAAAAAGTTTAATAAAATCACATACCATAAAACAATAAATTACATCTAATATAATTTTAATACTTTAAAATGTTTTTTCAATAAAATTATATACCATAAAATAATAAAACAATAAATTACATCTAGGTTTGAGTGGGTCTAATGGTTAAGAACATGTGTTTCCTCTTAAAAGGTCACAGGTTCAAATCCAGAGATGGGTACAATTAAACATCAAACATCATTTTGTATCTTTATTATGGTAAAATTATTCACATAAAAGTCTAATTCACAATTAAACATCAAACATCATTTTATATCTTTAAAGTTTTACTATGATTTATGGTAAAACGGATGTAATTGCTTAATATCTTAACCATGTAATGAAACAATAAATTATTCACATAAAAGTCTAATTCACATGAGTAAACATCATTTTATATCTTTAAAGTTTTACTGTGATTTATGGTAAAATGGATGTAATTGCTTAATGAGTAATGTTTATTGAATAGAACATAAATACGTATTAAAAAACATGAAATAGTAAACATCATTTTATATCTTTAAATTTTTCCTATGATTTATGGTAAAATGGATGTAATTGCTTAATGAGTAATCTTTATTGAATAGAACATAAATACGTATTAAAAAACATGGAATGTAAGATGTTGTGTGAGATGGGAAAAATTAATAAAACCAAAGTTGTTTGTCTTAACGAGTATAAAAAATGTTGAGTAAATAAAAAAATTCCAATTTTATGATATAGGATTATTCTTCTTTCTCTGAAAATCCCAAAAATCTTTAAAAAGTGGTCTGGAATAGTGGATTTTGACATATTTCAGCATCCCCATTCCAAATCCATTAGAGTTTATTCAATTCTTTCCTGGGTTATTTCCATGTTTTCTTTCTGGACTCTCTCCAATAATGTTATCTTAATCTGGATCTCTACCAAAGATATGGACCCGAATCTTTAAAAACCACCATTTTGCAATTTCTGACAAATACAACGGAAATAGGCAGTGGTTGTCTATGGCACTTTTGAAAGTTCTCCTATTTTCAGACAAAACCCATAGGTTTCATCTCAATCTGACTAAATATGATCCAATTATGCCCAAAATAAGAAAATGGCGCCATTTGTTTTTTTTTCGAAACTGAAGGACAATCTTTCCCAAGTGGAAATATGTTGATGTGGTGTTGACATGGCATTGACATGGTCTTGGTCACTAGGCCACTAGTCATTGGGGAATGCTTCCCTTTCTCTTTACTTTATACACCTCTAGTCCCGGTCCATCGACCCACCATAGTCAACTTACATACTCTCACATTTTTTACTCTGGTTCGGTACAACCACCAGGACACCAGGTCGTTGGCCCATCGGGCTTCTCCATGCAAACCTTTATCCACTCCTATGATCCGACATCGGTCCAATCCACCAACCCACCAGGGAATTGGGCTACCAAACTCATCTTCCATACTCTCTCGTTCTTGACTCTAGTTCGGTACAACCACCGACACATCGTTTCATTGGCCCACCGAGCTTCTCTTCCCAAACCTTAATCTGGCTCCTTGTCAGTCGGCTTGTCCACCAGGCCACCGGAGCACCATCCCACCGGCCACCACATTCAAGCTACATATAACTCATAACAATATTGGGTCTAGTCCAATCCACTGATCCACCGGGTACTCGCACCAGTTTTCCAAAGAACTCCTAACAATCGGTTTTGGTCTAGTTCGTCGACCCACCAGCCACCCACACCAAAAGTTTACATAGCACGCAAACTATGCAAGGTTCCATGGCTCTCCTTTTCAGACGCAAGTCATAAAAGGTAAGTCTTTTGTTTATAAACCTTATTAATCTAGCCATCCTCGATGCATGTGGTATAAAGAAAAAAATAGCAGATAACAAATCTATGGCTCTAGATCCACGCGAGGCTAGATCGACAATTGGTGTGCACTAGAATTCCAAGAGGCATAACTCACGATTATGATGGCCAAATCGAGTAATCGAGGGCTTGATAGAAATCTCGGGCCGAGAGGAATCACCTGAATACAATTTCCAGGGCTATTAAGACAATGTTTAACCTCAAAAATCATGACTCTGACGTTGTCCCATAGCAATATAATCAGTTAATTTCAAAAGAAAAATCACAGTCTTGTAGTAGGCCCTTGAAGGCTCAGTGCTATAAAACTATAGCTCTGCTACAAATTTGTAACATACCCAGCCACTAGGCTAAGCCACACTACCTCAAAACTCTTTGAAGAACGCTTTGAATACCAATTTGTTACATACCCAATACAACAGACCCAAAACACTTTTCTTGGATATTGATATGAAATGTACCCATTACTTGGGTGCTTCCAAATGTGCCCTCTTAGACTGATTTTGAATTTATGTTCCATTCAAGAAATATGAATCTGAAGTATGCAATTAAAAAAAAAACATGCTAAACCATGAAAGAATGCTTAACAACATGTCATGCACAACATTAAAAACAAACAAGCATAACATAAACACATCATCTCAAAGATAATAATAATACACAATTGAAAATAAATATACAAGAAAACACAGAGAGCACTTATCATTGATTAAATCATTCATAGATTGGCTGCAGACCAGGGACGTTTCTCCCAACCATAGACATTGTTTTTCATAATCTCAATGACAGGTCACCCTCGAGCTAGGGATATAAATCCACAAGGATGAGTGTTAGTCCGACTATACACACAATAGTTAACTAACATGATCTCAGGTTTTCCCAACCACACAACAATCCTAATTTCCATCTCTCTTCCCCTTCAGCCTACACAACCCAAAGAAATGAACCCCTTTCTCTCCAATGCAGTCCATCGGGCTATTCCAATTTGTTTCCAAGGCTACAGTGCTACTGGTCAGGAAATCTCAATGCTGGAAACTCCAAGGATTATTATTTGTGGATAGTTCTTATAGAACTTCCATCAATCGCATGCACACAGGAATCCATTCACTCATGGAATGATCACTAATTACTCAAAACCATCTAGCATTGGCTCTCTCCTTCCAACCATTTGTTTCTACGTCGATACCAAGAGGACACAAATCAACAAGAGTGAATGATTAACCCCCAAACATCCCAAAAGAGGGTTTATATAATTACAAGAACCAAGCATTGCATGGACTCCCAAAGAATCTCATGTAACCACTTCTCCCAACTAAAACCAAGATGGGTGAATAAAAATAATAATAAAATACTTATCCCCTTTAGCCCCCTCTCTTGTGGAATCATAGCCCTGCATCTCTTGTCCTTTCCATCTTGTAGCCAACAATGTATTTTATTAATATATATAGAAGTATTACATTTCTAGGCACCCCGACATTTCAACATACCATCTCACTAACCTAAGTACAATTTACATAATACATTCTAGTTCATAGGGATTACAACCGGTGTGTTACAATCTCGATGGCTAATTGACTAGTTAACAACAAAGTTAACTGGGGATAATTCAAGCCACTTAAGAGAAGAGGCTTAAGGGGGTTTAATTAGACCCAGTTTCCATCATGAAGTGCAATAGAGTTGCATAGCGGAAGGAGGGGGCAAGCCCGTCTCGATGAAGTGGTATCAAAGAAAGAATATTCTTACATGTTGAGAAGGTGAGTAGAGCAGTCTAATCCTTTTTATTTCTCAGTGCATATCCCTAACGAGGTTAGGGTATAGAGAGTTAGGTCTCAAGCTAGTTTCACTTGGGGAAGATCACTCTCACTAGCCCAACCAACCTCCCATGGCAGAAGAAAAGAGAGATCACATAGTAGAATATCCTTTCAAAATGTTGCTCAAAGATTCCCTCACGTGACAATGGAACGCGATGATGGACAAATTCACCCAAATCCTTTGACGATTGTCGATGGCAAGTGAAGCACCTTCAATAAGAATCTATTTCGTAGTTGTGACACCCTTCAAGGTACAAGTTAATTTTGGTATTCCCTTATTTGAAGGCCAAATAGATGCAGGTTCTTTGGAGAAATGGATGAATCATTTAGAAGGGTATTACTGTGTTCAAAATAAATTCGACACTGAAAATATCACCTTTTCTCTCCTTGAACCCCTTGCTCATGTCAAACATTGGTGGGAATGTTACTAAAAGAGACTTAAAGAAGATGAGTCTATGGAATTTGAGATAGAACCCACTTGGGCGGCCTTTGTTGATTCCCTTAAGAAGGATTTATACCTTGTTGGAAACTATGATGACCAATACATGAGATGGATGACTCTATGTTGGGAAAGAGATAAGACGGTGCCAAAGTACACTAACATATTCCATACCTTACACTCAAAGTTGGGTATCAGAGACTCCGGGAGGAAATTGATTTTGAAGTACCACAGTGACCTATACAGGTACATACAAAGAGAGATGTATTTCTTGGAAATCTCCTCAATGGGAGCATCTTATGGATATGTTGTCAAAATCGAGCAGAAATTTAAGCAGTGGAATAAGTGGGAGTTTGGGTCAGCAAATATGCAACAACATAATCATGGAAAAGGTGGACCTAACTCACAAAACAAGGGATATAGAAAGGAAGGAAAACCTCAAGAAAACCATTCCAAACCACATGAAAAGAAGGGTAACAAGAAGATGAATAAGGACACTGGAAAATGGTGTGAGTTCTATAAAATCCCTTAGCACAACACTGATGAATGTCGCTCAAAACAATTGTTGTTGGCCAAGATTAAAGAAAAAGAGTTAGACCCTAACTCAGAATGTAATTCAGAGTAGGATAAAGGAAATAAAATCATTGATGTGGAACATAGTGCTACCATCACAACCGCAAATATCCAACCAGACAAGTCAATGGATCTTTAGGAAGCGGAATGGCTCTTCCATTCATAGATGTGGGTGAAGGGAACCCCACTACATTTCATTGTTGACACTAGAAGCCAGAAGACCCTAATATTGATCGAGGTCATAAACAAATTGAAGATTCCAATGATGCCACACCCCCAACCATACAACACTAGTTGGTTGAGCCAAGGATGATACCTACATGTCATCCAATAGTGTTACATGTCCTACAACATCAATCCTTTCAAAGATGAGGTATTATGTGATTTTTTCCCGCTTGAAGTTGTGATGTTCTTTTTGGACAACCTTATATGTGTAAACATTATATTATTTATCATTCTTGACCCTGTAGTGTCATTATCACTCTGGGGGGTTATCCCTAGAAGGTACCTAACGTAGTTCTGACTACTGCAATTTCATTGATCTCGGAAAAATAGTGCATAAGAGTAATCTCATAGATTGCAAAGATTCTCCTCTTCATGGCTTGTTCAAAAGGGGAATGGAAGGTCAATGTGACCACTACAAATTCAATATGCGGTCTCTCTACACAACAAAAATAGGTGGACAAGATTGTAGAGGAATACAAATACCTTTTTCTTCACTTGTAGGGGCTCCTTTGCACTATCGGGCCAAACATCCAATTGGTTTGATACCATGTGGTCCCTTTTCCCAATGGTCCAATATATAGTCGCTCCCTTTTGGAAAATGTGGAAATAAAGGATCAAATTGATGAGCTCATTCACAAGGGCCATATTCGACCAATCTCCTCACCTTGTGGGAGCCCAATTGTGTTGGTGCAAAATAAGGATGGAACGTGGTGTCTCTATATTGATTATAGAGCCTTGAATAAAATCACTGTCAATAACCAATACATGATCCCTCATATTTAAAATATTCTTGATCAACTCAAGGGTGCCAAGTTCTTCAACAATATTGATCTAAAGTTGGGATATCACCAAATTCTGATACAATCAATTGATGTATGGGAGACAACCTTTGAATCTAAAGAAGGCCTCTTTGAGTGGTTGGTCAAGCCTTTTGTATTGAATAATTATCCAACTAAATTCATCGAGATTATGGATGATATCTTGTGCCCATTCACAAACTCTATGTGGTGTTCTATTTGGATGACATCCTCATCTTCAACTGGACCTGGGAAGAGCACTTGCAACACATTTAGCAAGTCCTGAGCACCCTGTAATAGCACAAGTTATACACCAAATTGGAGAAATGATCATTTGGAATGAAAATAGTCCATTACTTAGGATACATTGTGGATGAACATGGTGTGCATGTGGATCCAACCAAGACCCAAGTCATTTGTCATTGACCAGTCCCAAAGACTCTAACAGAGCACTGCAGCTTCTTGGCCCTCGCCAACTTTTACCGCAAGTTCATGATGGGTTTCTCTCATATAGCTCATCCCTTAAGTCAAGTGACAAAGGAGAGAACTAAAGCCAAGTTTTCTTGGTATGAATCATAGAAAAAATCATTACTGCCTCTATTTTGCACTAGTCCTTATATTTCCATATCTACAACAACTATTCAAGATCGAGATAGATGCCTCTGAATATTCTATTGGTGTTGTCCTCACTCAATAGGGACACCCAGTTTCCTATCATAGTGAAACACTTTGTAATGTTGTTTGCAGGCATCCCACCTATGACAAAGAGATATAATCCATTGTGTAGGCATGTCAAAAGTGGAAGCATTACATTTTGGGAAAGGAAATGATCATCCACACTGACAACAAACCTCTTCAATTCATGTAGACATGAGGAAATCTACAAAATAACTACCATTAGAAATGGTCCAATACCTACAATAATTCCACATGAATATTAAATACAAGAAGGGAAGCCCCAACTGTGTTGTTGACTTCCACACTTGGCCTCCGGTTTTGGCCCTCACCACAGTTCGTAATCCTGTAGGAACAAAACCTCTAGGTTGCCACAATTATACAATGATGACTCTAACATCGCTACTACTTATCAAACCCTAAGTGTCAAGAAACAAGTTCTATATTTCCACCTCTAGGATGCACTCTTGTGCAATTTTTTTCATCTTTGTGTTCCTTCAAGTGAGAATGCAAAGCTAATTTGGGAGGCACATTACAGTCAGTTGGTAGGTAACTTTGAGGTGGAGAAGACAGTAGAAATACTTTGAAATCATTTCTACTAGTGCAATATTCAACACGACATCGACCAATACATCAGGTTGTGCAATGCATGTGCCATTTCTATGTCGTCCATCAAGAAGAAAGGATTGTACACTCATCTCCCTACACCAAACAAGCCCTGAGAATCTATCTCCATGGATTACATGTCAAGGTTTCCCTCCACCAAACATGGTCACGATTGTATTTTTTTGGTTGTCAATCGGTTGTCTAACATGGCCATTTTGACACCCTATAAAAAGAGTATCACATCTGAGGTCACTGCTAAAATCTTCTTTGTGCATGTTTGGGTTCATTTTTTGATACCACAGACCATCATTTCATATAGGGACAACAAGTTCCTCAATACTTTTTGGTCCAACCTATGGTCTTTGATAGACACCAAGTTGATTGAATCAACTGTCTTTCATCCCCAAATAGATGGATAAATAGAGGTGGTCAATAATATTATTATGCATATCCTTCACATGTACAAGTCCAAGCATCCATGTACATGGGATGATATCCCCCCATATGTTCAGCATAGCTATAAAAAAATCCCTCCACAACTCTATTGGCCATAACCTTTTTCAAGTGTGCTTGGTGTTCCATCCATTGGCTCCCATTAATGTAGCTCTAGCCATTCCACCTTCCCCGATAGAGTCATCTCATGCTCAGACTGAGGTAGATAAAGAATCCAAATTCATTAAACGGATCTAACACCTCCAAAAATGGGTTCATGATATCTTAGAGAAGGAAAATTCCAAGTATAAGAAAAGACATGACTAGCATCGGGTTCCTTGCAAGGTTCAGGTTGGTGACAAGGTGTAGTTGCATTTGTAGAAAGAGCACCTCACAGGCCCTCAAAAGAATATTAGATCACTCTGATATGGTAATTACACCATCACCAAGGTTGTTAGTGACTATTATTTTGAATTGAGTATTCCTCATCTCCTTGTCTTACACCCAGTATTTAATGTGGAGTTGTTTCGACCATACTTCCCACCTCTATTGGACACCTCAGAGGTGGATGAGAATTTGGTAACTAAAGAAATAAATCATGAATGCATTGCATATGATCTAGTGGATCAGATAATGAACACCAAGATGAAGGGAACCTGCTAGAAAACCATTAAACTCTATCGAGTTGTGAAGTGGGACAACTACTTCAGCAAGGCAAGTGGCTCACCAATGTTCAGATTCAGCAAATGTTTCCCCATCTCTTGAGGGAGCTTGACACAATGGGGACCATTTATTCCTAAGTAGGGAGGAAAGATCCAGGTGGATATATTTAGTGAGCCACCTCTTCCACTAACTCATCATGGTTCTCCATCTTGAACATTTTTTTATGATATTCAGGTCCTAAACGTATGGGACCATTTTGAGGCCCTAAATGATGTTTTTTGTCCATTCATGGACCTAGGGTTGCAATCGCATGCCCAATCCCTACCAATAATTGTACTTCTCAATTAGATATTTCCAACAAGCTACTAAATGCCCCAAACATAGATTATATGCAAAAGTTGCACCCCTGGGAAGTTGATGCATCAACTAGCCACCTCAATGCCCACAAACCTTTTGGCACTTTACCTCATAGGGTTAGGTTTTTAGACCTTTAGGGTTATTGTTTTATGTTAAAAGGCCATTCTTGTGGTGCATTGTATGATATTTCTATGAATGAGCATCGCCAACATCTCTTTCTCTTCAGAGATAAGATACCACCATTCTAGCTAATTTGTGTTCTACAATATTCTTCTATTTTATTCATTAGTAGAAGTTGGCTTTCACTGTATTTTTGTGTTTTCTGCTATATTTTTGTTTGTATCTCATTTCGTTCTCAAGATAATCTAAATAATTCCTCTAAGAAATGTTAAACTAGTGTCATTTTTCTTCCTATGATCATGTGGGCCCAATTGACTAACAATTCATAGTAAAATATATGTTATACATCAAGCTCCCATTGACTCACAGTGGCACTATATGGGTGTAGCTAGTCAAATGTTCCCACAACTAGTGTGTCGAGATTCACCTCAACACCCTGATAGAGTATACTAGTGAGGAAATACAAATCCTTTACAACCAACTCTAACCTATAACCCTGCACCATCTCTTATTAGGTTCCCACTAGTCAACAATCCTATCTAGTAGCTCTAAGATACTCCACATTAATGGGATGCAAAATAACTTCAATAATAATTGACACTTGCATAATGCATACGTGTATTGCATTTGGTTTATTGTATACCCAAGAAGAAACACACAAAATATCAATTGTAGCAAGGATCAATTTTATGAGTTTTTGGGAATATTGTATATGCGGTTTCTTCAATGAATAGATAACTTGAAAGTTTCAAGATACTATTGAGAGGTATCATTGTTTCCTTTTTAATCTAATTAGTTAACTAGAGTCGATTTTTTATATGATATTACTTATTGTTTATGATTCAACCAATGCTTGAATATATATATATATATATATATATATAAGTTAATGAAGGAATCAATGTTTAATTGTTCCACTTTTTGGACCTATTTTAATTGTATCAGGAACCCTCCTGTGGGGTATCAGGAACCTCCTTCTCTCCTTCCAGCATCTTCACTACTTCTCTCATCGAAGGTCTGCAATGGGCATCATCTTGGATGCACAGAAAACTAATATGCAATAATCGGATAGCTTGTTTTCCATCGAAATCATCATCACCTGAAAGTTTGGAATCGATCACCTCCAATTCTCTACCAACAACAGGCATGCATGCTGGCCGACCATTGAAGGAAGGCGTGAGCCTGCATGCATCCATATAAAACTCAAAAATAAAAATAATCCCTTGAGGATAGTCTTCCACCCAGAAACGCGTGGACAGCCAGAAAAACGTGCGGACAGCTGAGGAAAACCAGAAAATGAAACGTGGACGGACAGTTCAGGAAATTCAAAGTGGTAATCTTAAAGGTTAATTATTTTACTACAGTAATTTCTTAATATGATTAGGTAAATGTGAAAAAGTAAACATGTTAACGCATGCATTTATAAATGCAAGGAAGTTATAAACAGTAAATCCCATTCATTGATTTGGGAGGATGACTAAGAATATGCCAGCATCTTCAATTGTTGGCCATAAGATTAAAATTTAAGGTTAAAAGATAATTGAATGTGCCCATTGTCATAGGTATATGCCTTTCGGCGTAATAAAAGTCAAATATTTGTTTAATCCATAGTAAGTTTAATAATTTAGTTATATAATCATGAATTTTGAAAATTCTTATAATAATAATTGAAGTCTAAATAAACAATGCATAATAAATATTAGTCGTAGTTTATTTAATAGAGTAGTCTAACATATATAACTAAAATGAATCAAATCAAAGACCAAAATCAATGAATATACAATTAAAATAGGTCCAAAAAGTGGAACAATTAGACATTGATTCCTTCATTAACTTATACAAAATCGAGCAGAACCTCAAACAAAAGACGCAACAATTTGGGTCAAGGAACCCCTCATAACAAAAGCTAGGAAAGGGCGGCTCCAATCCATAGAACAAAGGATAGAGCAAAGATGGACAGTATCAGGACAACCAGTCCAAGCCGCAAGCAAAGAAGGACACTGGAAAGACAAAGAAAGATACTGGGAAGTGGTGCGACTTCCATAAGATCCCTTGGCATAACATTGTTGACTTCTGCTCAAAGCAGACGCTGGTGGCTGATGTGAAAGCCTCTTAATCAGATGTGGGTTCTGACTCTGAATCAGATGTGGGTTCTGACTCTGAGTCAGAACTAGAAAGGGGAAGACAGATCATTGACGTAGAACCCAGTGCCACCTTTGCTACCACCAAGCTCCAGCATGGTGAACCAGACGAGCCAGAAGAAGGAGAGCGCCTCTTCCATTCACAGATGTGGGTAAAAGGCACCCCGTTGCACTTCACCGTTGATAGTGGTAGCCAGAAGAACCTCATCTCAACAGAGGTCGTCAAGAGACTGGCCCTGCTGACAACGCCGCACCCACAACCCTAAACCATTGGCTGGATCCGCAAAGGAAGCGATCTTCACGTCAACCAATAGTGTCGACTATTGTACGGAATCAAGCCCTTCAAAGATGAGGTATTGTGTGATGTTGCTCCTCTCGAATTTTGTGATGTTCTTTTGGGCCAACCTTATTTATGGAAACGTCATGATGTATACGAGTCTAGGCCTCGTAGTGTTATTATTACTTTGAACAGGAAATTGTACAGGATACCCGAGGCCATCCCACCTAGTGCTATTTCCTTGATCTCTACTAAACAATGCAGGAAGGTCATCTTTCAGACGAGGAAATTTTTCTTCTTCATGATTCGCTCTCAGAATGAGAGAAAAATCACAGCCACATCCAGGGTCTCTGCAGCCGACCTCTACACATAGCAGAAGCAAGTAGATAAGGTCATGGAAGAATACTCGAATATCTTCTCCTCACTTACCGGGATACCTCTGCACTGCCAGGTCAAGCACCCCATCAACCTGACCCTCGACGCATCACTGCCCAATGTCCCAGTCTATCGTCTCTCTCTATTAGAGAATGAGGAGATCAAGCGACAGATCCAAGAATTTCTCCACAAGGTGCACATCCGTCCCAGCGCATCACCTTGCGGGAGCCCAATTGTGCCGATACAGAAGAAAGATGGAACCTGGCGACTTTGCATTGATTATCGGGCTCTAAATAAAATCACAGTCAGAAAACGGTACCCGATTCCCCGAATCGATGACCTCCTTGATCAACTCATGGGGGACAAATACTTCAGTAAGATTGATCTGAAGTTTGGCTACCACCAGGTCCCGATAGAACAGACTGATGTATGGAAGACCGCCTTCAAGTCAAAAGAAGGCCTTTTTGAATGGTTGGTCATGCCCTTTGGTCAGACAAATGCTCCAACCACTTTCATGAGGATGATGGATGATATCCTGTGACCATTCACCAATACTTTTGTAGTGGTGTATTAGGATGACATTCTCATTTACAACAAGACTTGGGCCGAACACTTGTAGCATATTCAACAGGTTTTGCACACCCTGCGGCAGCACCAGCTATATGCCAACTTGGAAAAATTCTCCTTCAGCATGGACAAGGTCCATTACCTAGGCTACATCATTTATCAACATGGCGTACATGTGGATCCAGCCAAGATCCAAGTCATTCGTGACTGGCCAGCCCTAACCACACTCACTGAGCTTTGGAGCTTCTTGGGCCTTACCAATTTCTATCGCATTTTTGTGTTGGGATTCTCCCATATTGCATGGGCCCTCAGCCAGATAACTAGGGGTGGTGGTAAGGAGAAATTTGTGTGGGGCCGGCCCCAACAACAAGCGTCCGAAGATTTGAAGCAGTGCTTGTGCTCAGCCCCAGTACTTTCACTACTAGACCTACAACAACCCTTTGAGATTGAGACTGATGCTTTAGACTATGTTGTGGGTGTCATTCTCACACAGCACAACCACCCCGTGGCCTATCATAGTGCGACACTATATGATGTTGTCTGCAAGTACCCTACTTACGAAAAAGAAATGTACTCCATTGTGCAAGCCTGCCGCCAGTGGAGAAATTACATTCTTGGGAGAGAGACAGTCATCCACACTGATCATAAGCCACTGTAGTTCATGCAAACACAAGGAAAATTACAGAATGACCGCCATCAAAAGTGGTCCACATACTTGTAGCAATTCCACCTCAACATCAAGTATAAAATAGGAAGCACCAACCACGTCGATGATTGCCTCAACAGACTACTAGTCGCGACACTCACCACAGTGATAGACTCCTGCGGACATGAGACCTTTGGATGGCCCCAACTCTATGAGACAGACCCGAAATTCGCCACCACCTACCAAATGTTGGGTGCAAAGGAGGTTGTCGATAATTTCCATCTTCAGGATGGGTTGTTGTGTTGACTGGGCCATATATGTGTTCCATCAAGTGAGAGAGTGAATCTGATCTGGGAAGCCCACTACAGTCAGGTGGCAGGACACTTCAGTGTCGAAAAGACAGTGACAATGCTACAAAAACATTTCTATTGGCCGAAACTTCAACAGGAGGTCAGCAAGTATATCAGGTCTTGCACCGCCTGCGCTATTGCCAAACCAACTACTAAGAAACAGGGCCTGTACACCCCTCTTCCTACTCTTGACAAGCCATGGGAATCCATCTCAATGGACTACATGTCGGGCCTCCCATCCACCAAGCAGGGAAATGACTGTGTTTTTGTGGTTGTTGATTGCTTTTCTAAGATGGTGATTCTAGTTGCTTCCAAGAAGAGCATCACAGAAGAAGCCACTACCAAGCTCTTTTTTGAACGAGTCTGGGTACATTTTGGAATCCCACAAACCATTGTCTCAGATCGGAACAGTCAATTTCTCAGCACATTCTGGTCGAGCCTCTGGTCACTGCTGGACACCAAGCTCACCAAATCCACGGCCTTCCACCCCCAGACAGATGGCCAAACAGAGGTCGTAAATCGAATGATCATGCATACCCTACGCATGTATAATTCCAAACACCCTCGCACATGGGATGAGAGTCTTCCCTATGTCCAACATAGCTACAACCAAGCCCTGCATAGCTCAACTGGCCACAGCCCCTTTCAGGTGGGGTTGGGATTCCAACCATTGGGTCCCATAGATGTTGCACTTCCCCTTGTGCTCACCTCGACTGATTCCTCTCCTGCTCCAACTGAGGCTGACAAAGTTACCCGGTTCATTGAGAGGATCCATCACATCCACCAACAAGTTTAGGATATCCTATAGAAGTCTAATGACAAGTACAAGCAGCGACATGATCAACATCAGGTTCCACATAATTTTCAGGTGGGCGACAAAGTTTGGTTGCACTTGCAGAATGAACACCTTACGGGACCCCATCGGAAGCTTCACCCACTCCATTATGGGTTGTACACCATCACCAAGGCTGTGGGGTATAATGATTTTGTGCTCAACATTCCTCCTTTCCCTGACCTGCACCCAATGTTCAACATGGACTTCCTTCGACCTTATTTCCCACCATTATTGGACACCTCAGACGTAGCAGAACAACTGACATCAATAGAGCTCAACCCCATCTGCATAAAAAAGGCATCTAGTGATCAGATTGTGGACACATAGATGAAGGGCACTCGACAACAAAGGATCCATCTTTATCGAGTCGTCAAAGTAGGGCAGCTTCTGCACCAAGGCAAGTGGCTCACCCGTGGCCAAATTCAATAGAAATTTCCTCATCTAATGGGGGAACTCAATGCAATGGAGACCATTTCTTCCTAAGTATGAAGGATTGATCCAGGTGGATATCGGTGGCTACCCACCTTTTCCATCTGGCTCAAAACAGCTTTCTCGCAATTTTGATAATTTACTATTTTTAGCAGTTTTTCGGGTCCTGAACTTCTGGAGTCGTTTTGAGGCCCTAAATGACGTTTTTTGGGGTATGTTGTGCTTGTGAAAACTTTTGCAATTGTTGTGTTCCTCGAATAGATCTTTCCAATGGGCTATCATATGCATAAAACGGAGATCGTATGCAAAATTTACAACCCCGGGAAGTTGATGTACTAACTTACCCAAACGGGGCCCACATGACTTTTGGCGCTTCATCTCCTAGGGTTAGGTTTTTGGATGTTTAGGGTTTTTGAAACTCCTGTTTATTGTAAAAAGGCCTTGAGAGCCTCATTGTAATCATCTAATTGCGAATGAGCATAGCTGTCACATGTCTTCTCAGAGATAAGCCGCCACCATTCCAGCAAGCTTGTTTTCCACTGCATTTTACAGTTTCAACTTATTTCCTTATTGAATAGAAAATCAGTTTTACTGTATCTTTGTTATTCTATGTTAAGCATTTGGTAATAATCTGTAGTCATTTCGTTCTTCTCATAAAATCCGGATCAGTGGTATCAGAGCGGTCTGCTCCTTGTCATCTTAATGCATGTCCCCAACGAGGTCGGAGTACAAAGAGTTAGGTCTCGAGCTTGTTTCTCTTGAGGAAAAAATCTCTCGCACACCCAAGCGACCTCTCATGGAAAGAGAAAAGAAAGATGACGAGACAGGAGATCCTTTCAAACTGTTGATTGAGGAAGCTCTCACGCAACAGAGGAACGAGATGATGGATAATTTCATGCAAATCCTTCGGCGACTACCAACATGCAACACATCTTCTTTGAGCTGAGGCATTGCCCCCTTCAAGGTACAAATAAACTTCGATATTTCTATATTTGAAGGTCAGATAGACGCAGATGTTGTAGACAAGTGGTTGAATCTACTAGAAGGGTATTTTTTTCCATAACTTTCTGAATAGAGAAAAGATTACTTTTGCGCTCCTCAAAGTCGTTCCCCATGTCAAAGATTGGATTGAAACTTTCTGTGAGCAAAAGGAAACAAAGGAACCCTCATTATTTACAGTCACGACCACCTGGGAATCCTTCAGGGATGCTATTAAAGAACAATACTACCCTATAGAAAGTTATGACAACTTGTATACCAAATGGACCACACTGCGGCAAGAAAGAGACCAAGCAGTGCCAGATTTCACAAATATCTTCCATACCTTGCGCACCAAGATGGGTATCAAAGATTTAGAGTGACATCTATTGCTCAAGTATCGCGGTGCTCTGCATAGATACATCCAGACCGAAATGGAATTTCTGGACATCTCATCCTTGGGCACGGCCTACCGATATGCTATCAAAATCGAGCAAAAGCTCAAACAAAAGACGTGACAATTTGGGTCGGGGAACCCCTCACAACAAAATCCAGGAAATGGCGGCCCCAACCCACAGAAAAAAGAATAGATAGAATATGGACAGTATCAGGACAACCATTCCAAGATGCAAGCAAAGAAGGACACTGGAAAGACAAAGAAAGATACCGGGAAGTGGTGCGACTTCCATAAGATCCCTTGGCATAACACTATTGACTGTCGCTCAAAGCAGACATTGGTGGCCGAATTGAAAGCCTTTGAATCAAATGTGGGTTCTGACTCTGATTCAGAACCAGAAAGGGGAAGACAGATCATTGACGCGGAACCCAATGCCACTGTTGCTACCACCAAGCTCCAGCATGGTGAACCTGACGAGCCAGAAGAAAGAGAACGCCTCTTCCATTCACAGATGTGGGTAAAAGGCACCCTGCTACACTTCATCGTTGATAGTGGTAGCCAGAAGAACCTCATCTCAACAGAGGTCATCAAGGAGCTGGCCCTGCCGACAACGCCGCACCCACAATCCTACACCATTGGATGGCTCCGCCAAGGAAGCGATCTCTGTGTCAGCCAATAGTGTCAACTGTCATATGGCATCAAGCCCTTCAAAAATGAGGTATTGTGTGATGTTGCTACTCTCGAAGTTTGTGATGTTCTTTTGGGGCAACCTTATTTATGGAAACGTCATGTTGTATATGAGTCTAGGCCTCGTAGTGTTATTATTACTTTGAACAAGAACTTGTACAGGATACCCAAGGTTGTCCCACCTAGTGCTATTTCCTTGATCTCTACTAAGCAATGCAGGAAGGTCATCTCTCAGACGGGGAAGTTTGTCTTCTTTGTGATTCACTCTCAGAATGAGAGAAAAATCATAGCCACATCTAGGGTCTCTGCGGCCGACCTCTCCACACAACAGAAGCAAGTAGATAATGTCGTAAAATAATACTTAGATATCTTCTCCTCACCTTTCGAGGTACCTCTGCACTGCCAGGTCAAGAACCCCATCGATTTGACCCCCGGTGCACCGCTTCCCAATGGGCCAGTCTATCGCCGCTCTCTATTAGAGAATGAGGAGATCAAGCGACCGATCTAAGAATTTCTCCACAAGGGGCACATCCATCCTAGCTCATCACCTTGCAGGAGCCCAATTGTGTTGGTACAGAAGAAAGATTGAACCTGGCGACTTTGCATTGATTATCAGGCTCTGAATAAAATCACAGTCAGAAACCAGTACCCGATTCCCCGAATCGATGACCTCCTTGATCAACTCATGGGGGCCAAATACTTCAGTAATATTGATCTGAAGTCTGGCTACCACCAGGTCCCGATAGAATAGATTGATGTATGGAAGACCGCCTTCAAGTTCATCCCCTTTGGTCTGACAAATGCTCCAGCCACTTTCATGAGGATGATGGACGATATCCTGCGACCATTGACCAATACCTTTGTAGTGGTGTATCTGGATGACATTCTCATTTACAACAAGACTTGAGCCGAACACTTGCAACATATTCAGCAGGTTCTACATACCCTGCGGCAGCACCAACTATACGCGAACTTGGAAAAATGCTCCTTCGGCATGGACAGGATCCATTACCTAGGCTACATCATTGATCAACATGGCATACATGTGGATCCAGCCAAGATCCAAGTCATCCATGACTGGCCAGCCCCAACCACACTCACTGAGCTTCGGAGCTTCTTGGGCCTTGCCAATTTCTACCATAGGTTTGTGTTGGGATTCTCCCATATTGCATGGGCCCTCAGCCAAATAACCAGGGGTGGTGGTAAGGCGAAATTTGCGTGGGGCCGCCCCAACAACAAGCGTTCAATAATTTGAAGTAGCACTTGTGCTCAGCCTCAGTACTTTCACTACCAGACCTGCAACAACCCTTTGATATTGAGACTTATGCTTCTTACTATGTTGTGGGTGTCGTTCTCACATAGCATGACCACCTTGTGGCCTATCATAGTGCGACACTATCAGATGTTGTCCGTAAGTACCCTACTTACAACAAAGAAATGTACTCCATTGTGCAAGCCTACCGCCAGTGGAGACATTACATTCTTGGGAGGCAGACATTCATGCACACTGATCATAAGCCACTGAAGTTCATGCAGACACAAGGAAAATTGCAGAATGACCACCATCAAAAGTGGTCCACATACTTGCAGCAATTCCACCTCAACATCAAGTATAAAACAGGAAGCACCAACCGCATCACTGATTGCCTCAGCAGACCACCAGTCGTGACACTCACCACAATGCTAGACTCCTACAACCATGAAACCTCTGGATGGCCCCAACTCCATGAGACAAACCCAGACTTCGCCACCACCTACCAAATGTTGGGTGCAAAGGCAATTGTCAATAATTTCCATCTTTAGGATGGGTTGTTGTGTCGACTGGGCCATATATGTGTTCCATCAAGTGAGCGAGCGAAGATGATCTGGGAAGCCCACTACAGTTGGGTGGTAGGACACTTCGGCGTCAAAAAGACAGTGGCAATGCTACAAAAACATTTCTACTGGCCGAAACTTTGACAGGAGGTCAACAAGTATATCAGGTCTTGCACTACTTACGCTATTACCAAACCAACCACTAAGAAACAGGGCATGTACACCCCTCTTCCTACTCCTGACAAGCCATGGGAATCCATCTCAATGCACTACATGTTGGGCCTCCCGTCCACCAAGAGGGGAAATGACTGTGGTTTTGTGGTTGTTGATCGCTTTTCTAAGATGGTGATTCTGGTTGCTTGCAAGAAGAGCATCATAGCAGAAGCCACTGCCAAGCTCTTCTTTGAACGGGTCTGGGTACATTTTGGAATCCCACAAACCATTGTCTCAGATCGGGACAGTCAATTTCTCAACACATTCTGGTTGAGCCTCTGGTCACTACTGGACACCAAGCTCACCAAATCCATGGCCTTCCACCCCCAGATAGATGGACAAACCGAGGTTGTAAATCGAATGATCGTGCATATCCTGCGCATGTATAATTCCAAGCACCCTCGCACATGGGATGAGAGTCTTCCCTATGTCAAACATAGCTACAACTGAGCCCTGCATAGCTCAACCGACCACAACCCCTTTCAGGTGGGGTTGGGATTCCAACAATTGCGTCCCATAGATGTTTCACTTCCCCTTGTGGTCACCTCAACCAACTCCTCTCCTGCTCCAACTGAGGCTGACAAAGCCACTCGTTTCATTGAAAGGATCCAACACATCTGCCAACAGGTTCAGGATATCCTACAGAAGTCCAATGACAAGTACAAGCAGCGCCATGATCAACATTGGGTTCCACATAAGTTTCAGATGGGTGACAAAGTTTGGTTGCACTTGCAGAAAGAACGCCTTACAGGACCCCATCGGAAGCTTTTCCCACTCTGTTATGAGTTGTACACCATTACCAAGGTTGTGGGATATAATGCTTTTGTGCTCAACATTCCTCCTTTCCCTGGCCTGCACCCAGTGTTCAACGTGGACCTCCTTCGACCTTATTTCCCACCATTATTGGACACCTCAGACATAACAGAACATCCAACACCAACAGAGCTCAACCCCGACTGCATACAAAAGGCATTGAGTGATCAGATTGTGGACACACAGATGAAGGGCACTTGACAACAAAGGATCCATCTTTATCGAGTCATCAAAGCAGGGCAGCTCTTGCACCAAGGCAAGTGGCTCACCCGGGGCCAAATTCAGCAGAAATTTCCTCATCTGATGGGGGAACTCAAAGAAATGGAGACCATTGCTTCCTAAGGATGGAGGATTGATCCAGGTGGATATCGGTGGCTACCCACCTTTTCCAGCTGGCTCAAAACAACTTTCTCGCAATTTTGATAATTTACTATTTTTAGCAGTTTTTCGGGTCCTGAACTTTCGGAGCCATTTTGAGGCCTTAAACGACGTTTTTTGGGGTATGTTGCAGTCACAAAATTTCAATATAATCTTGTTGAAATTTTGTGCAATTGTTGTAGTCCTCGGATAGATCTTTCCAATGGGATATCATATGCCTAAAACAGAGATCGTATGCAAAAGTTACGACCCCGAGAAGTTGATGTACTGACTTACCCAAACGGGGCCCACATGACTTTTGGCGCTTCATCTCCTAGGGTTAGGTTTTTGGATGTTTAGGGTTTTTGAAACTCCTTTTTATTGTAAAAAGGCCTTGAGAGCCTCACTGTAATTATCTTCTTGCGAATGAGCGCAACCGTCCCATCTCTTCTTAGAGATAAGCCGCCACCATTCCAACAAGCTTGTTTTCCGCTGCATTTTACAGTTTCAGCTTATTTCCTTATTGAATAGAAAACCAGTTTTATTGTATCTTTGTTATTCTGTGTTAAGCATCTGGTAATAATCTGTAGTCATTTCGTTCTACTCATAAAATCTAGATCATTCGGGACTTCTTGTTCAACACACTCCCTTTTCTCCCAGAGTAACTTTCCTCCAAAATGGTAGATCTTCTACCATGCGTCCTTTCCAACGGACGGTTGGGATCACTTCGGGACTCTAGCCTTCGCAAGTCCTTGTTCCTTCACACTTCGACTCTCCTAGAGTGACTTCACTCCGGAGTGCAAGATCTCACGACACTTGTTCCCTTGGCTTGGACGTCTCACATCTGCTTCGGCTCTTCAGCTCTCCAGAAGTTTTGTGATGTAAACTCCTATTTTCTCCCGAAGTCGGTCACCGTCGGGCTGACCACAGCCTCAGTCTGACGGTCCGAAGGTATCTATGTAACCCTAGAGATCTACGGCTCGTAACTTCCGTTCAAGGGTCCCTTGGGTCCTAGTGTGTACCATTTCGAGAGGGACACCTCCCAACGTCGTCACTTGACACATGGGCCCCCACATGACCTCGACGTAATACACACATCCCCACGATAAAAAAGTTGTGAGGGATCTCAAGGATCCTTAGATCCACGGTCCACATTAACTTCGGGACTTCGGGAGTTTTAGTGTTACCAAAGCTTTGTCCTCCCGAAGTGGTCAACGTCGGGCTGACTATATCGTAGATCCGACAGTTAGGATAGTTCCCAGGCATCCTCATATCTACGGCCCAGATTAAGTTCAGGACTTCGGGGGATTCACCTCCTGTGCAACGAATATGCTCAATTTGTCAGACCCGCAAAGTCTGAAGGGATCTAAGTGTTAATGTCCGCGTTCCTTCTCAAGATCCGACGATCGTGAATAAGTTTGGCTCCACCCGAACTAATCTCATCCATTCGTCTTCCAAACAAAAGGATCTCTCCTTTCAGGGCTTGAATCTCGCTATCCTTCCTGAGATTTGTTAGCTCCTTAAGTACTTAGGTATTTTGTGTTATTTCTCCTGAACTTAACACTTAGAGAAATCTTCTGCGCACCCCTTTCACTCATTTATCAACTCTAGAACTTAAGGGGGTTCTCGATCTCTGCCTGCCTCGCAGAGACTCTGTGCATACATGCACTACCTCTCATGAGGTTAACAGAATCCTTCCTTCAGAACAAGTGGAAGTGTCGGCATGCACACGTGAGGCTATGCCCGAGGTCAACAAATTCACAGTTCATTTATTTTAACTTGAGCCACCACGGGGCTCAGACATTTACGTGTACAAGCCAGAGAAATCCTTATTTTCTAAAATACACAATTAAGCAGAATTAAAGGGATACAGCATAACCATTGAGAAAACATACGCATTCCTGCAACATTCATAGGATATCCAACTTTATTTCACAGTTATCGCTTAAATACACAGGATATGAGAATATTGATCTATTACAGTTTGTAGCCAACTAACTGACTATGGGTGTTCATCCTTCCACCCAACCATAGGCTCATAGGCATTCATTCTTGGCGCTCTGACCACCCCCATGCCAAGCCATGATATCACCAAGGAATTTATGCCAATTCTCAACGATCCTTTCTCTTTCACATCTTCCACGAGGATTATCAGGTGCTTCCTCAGCATCAAGCTCGTGGCCTTCTATGGAGGTCCCATTCTCTGCATAATCTTAGATATTTCTCTCTATGTCATGGCCTCGACGAGCTTTATCATATGCTTCCTCAACATCAAGCTCGTGGCCTTCAGCTCGTTCTCTGCTGTTGGAATGTTCCTCGCATTCTCCAATCTTCTCATCACATCCTCTTGTGTTCCTTGCATGCACACCCATCATATCTTGTTCCCTCCTGTCAGAAGGAAACCCTAGTTTGGGTCTATCGGACCTTGTGGTACTTCGGGTTGACCTTCTGCGGCTAGACCATGCTTCCATTCATGGGAGTGGTTAAGGGTTCAACCACCAGTCCTTTTCTTATTAACTGTTCTCTTATCGTTTTCACATTCTTTCCTCTAGTGATATCTGGCTAGTACTTTCAAGGCTTCAACCCCACAGTGATTGGCAATTAAATAATAATACATTTACATTGTTCCCATGCCATAGCATGGTAATCGTAATTATTGATTAATTACAAGTTGGGGGAAACAAGGGTGTTACAAATGTCCTATGACATCCTTGATTGTTTAAGAAGCTTTTGCCTATAAGTATTTACTAGCTAAATATTTGAATTAGTGTAGATACAAAAGATGGTAGTACATATTTACTTTCTCTTTTTGCTATGAATTATATTTAGTGCATTTTTAGAGACATTTAGTAAAGATGAAGCAAACAGATTGGATAATCTTCATACAAACTGAATAATCTTTATATTGTTTAGGACAAACAAAATATTGTATTTGCTTAGTTGTTGATTGTGTTAGCAAATTCCATCTAATTTTTGGCCATAGAGGTTTCCCACATAGAAGAATTACATGCATGTGAATATAGGTTACCATCTTTATTTTAAAAGGAACGAATGAATCATTTTCTTATAACACAAATTTTCTGAAGAAGATGAATGGCATAACAAAAAGTGCAAATTTCAATGAGAAACTCCATCGCATAAGCAATGCATGGAGTCCAAAAGGTGCTTCAATGGAGTGTACCAGGAAATCAATGATAAGCATAAGCGAGCACTACTTTTTAACAATGGAATTACAAATAAATTATATATATTTCAATATTGTCTCAAGATATCTTAATGAGGGTGGATATGCATTCACAAGAACACTTTTGGTTTATATTTGGAATTCCTTCACAATAAACTCAATACTTAGAAATGAATATTTGCTATGTAGAAAGAGTATTGCACTACTTGCACTTTACACTAATGAATGTTACTTATGAAACAAACAAATTTTCCTTAGCATAGAGAATCAACCTACTCTTGCTAATAATGTTTTCTATTGCATGTTGTGAGCCTTGGTCAATGATTTCCAATTAGACTTATAATTGATAGAACCCATTTCCTCTACCAATGACTTTAAAATGCAATAAGGACATGTATATATTAACATTTTTTCCCTTAGTATAAATGTGTTCTTGTTGCTCCAGTTCTATGCAAGGTCTCAACTAAGCACATCCACATAGAGTATTTAAAACATCTCATCAAAATGTTCCTCCCTTAACGTGTTTTTGACATAATTTTGTTTTCTTCTTGATATCCATCTTTACATTTTTTAGAGATTTAAGAAATTTTATAAATATTTAAAATGTTAAAAAATAATAATAATGAAAAAAATTAGTAACTTCATGTTTTCAAAGTAAAGTTTTTAGGCAATTTTGCATCATTTTTAAGTCAAAATTTATAGTGCTATTATTATTTCCACAATTTTATGAAACACTTCTCACCAAATCTTTAAGTCTTTAATGGCAAAAGGTCTACCAAGTTGGATCTTTTTCATTTATTAGATTCTACACTATTCCAACATTTCCAATTATATGAAAAATGAGGGTTTCAATTTTCACCCAATGAAAAAACAACTTGACCCAACATTTCCACTTATCTAAAAAAATTAGGGTTTTGATTTTCATTAAGTCAAACTTACCACATATGAATTATTATAATCTCCACTATAAAATCTATCTACTTATCATAGTTTTCCATAAAAGGATTTTCAAAAGATATGAATACCAAGTTAATCGTATTCAATTAAGTAGCCACGCTCATTATCAATTTTATCATGAATTTTTGAAATGAATTTAATGTATTATACTGTGAATTATGATGTCTTATGTTAGGCAACAACTAGGACAACTCTATGATGTCTTTGTTAGGCAACAACTAGGACAATTCAAATACATAGAGTAACATTACAATTTTTTTAGGTTGAATTGGTGATGAAGTGTATAAAATAATTATTGCTAAACAAGTTTCAGTTGGGTGGGCCTAGTGATGGTGTGTAAACAAGTTTCATTTTGGTGGAATTAGATTAGCTAATATTGATTATGAGGACATAATCCATCATCGGGACATTTAAGTTTGAATAAAGATAAATCTGAAGAGAAGAGATAAATAGTAAACCTATTGGAGGTGGACAAATCTAAAATCTAAGATCGACTCTAAAAATCTAAAAGTATTTTAAAAAAATTAAAGTTTTAATAAATTATTAATTAAATTGTAAATTTTTTAATAATTGTATTATGTTTGTAGCATACTAATTAATCCATATATCTCAAGGTCAAGGCAGTGTAAAAAAATAATATTATTAGTTGAGGAGTGTGTATGGCTAGATCTCTTTAAATTCTAATATGCTTATATGTATCTTAATCTGTATTTTAATTTTTTTTCTCTTAAGTTTTTAAAGCATCTCTTTTCTGTAAAACCAATATATGATACTCTTTAATATTATAAAACAATGATTCAACAACACAAATAGGAAAAAAAATAAATGAAGTTTTGAGATATTTTGATAAAATAAAAATAAAAAAACTATATTTTAAAAGAGGAATAAAATATCATTCTCTTAGTTGATATAATGGTTTTATAAAAGAAATCTCCCTACCTACGCAATTACTTTGGGTGGTGCCCACCGAAGAATATTTCTTCTGTCCATGGATTCCAGAAAGGAATCATATATTTTAGATGTGGTAAAGAGATTTCCTTTCCGTGGGGGACTCAACCACGAAATTACCAACAACTTCTTGCTTTCCCATTCAATTTACGGTCGTTCAATGTATATAAGGACATGGTTGGTTCAACGAAATAGCAACTAAAAAATCAACCAGATTGCAGAGCAGTTCTGTTTTCAACAGATTGGCTCAATATTGAGAGACACAGAGTAGCAAAGGTACAGCTTGGTGGGCACTTTGCACTCGTGAGATCGAGGAAGGGTGAGCTCAAACCCCCAATCTCTCTCATATATCTTCATCTTACATTTTTCTATTATTTTTCTGTATCCCATGGCATCTGCGTCCACTTCATATGGAATTGGCAACAACTACTCTGTATACGATGTTTTCATTAACCACCGGGGGCCCGATGTCAAGAAAGTTCTCGCCAGCCATCTCTACCATCGCCTTCATGCACACGAATTAAGAGTCTTTCTGGACACTGAAGAATTGCAGGCGGGGGACAAATTGACTCCTCAAATCGAAGGGGCTATTAAGACAGCTTCCGTCCATATCGCAATTTTTTCTCCACGATATGCGGAGTCAAGCTGGTGTCTCAATGAACTCGTACAGATGGTGGAGTCAGAGAAAACAATTATTCCGATCTTCTATAATGTCAATCCTTCAGAGCTTCGGTGGACGTGGGGTGAAGGCAGCGTGTATGCTCGAGCCCTGAGCATTCTCGAAAAGAAGAAAACACTCGATGCTCAACCACGATACGACTCCCATACTTTTGTAAAATGGAGGAAGGCTCTTTCTGTTGTTGCAGACATAAGCGGTTTTGAGCTGAAAGCATGTAACGAGTAAGGACCTCCACGTCTCCCTCTTATTGTTATTCTCAGTTTTTAATTCGCTGCATTGATAGGTATATCATATTTTATTTTTGAAGGAGTTCCTTATTAGTCATTTTATTGTGTATATTATTCAGTGACGAGGGGCAGCTAGTCGATAAGGTCGTCCAACAAGTGTTGAAAAAGGTTAGCAAGACACCTCTGAATGTCGCCAAATACCCAACTGGCCTCGATGAAAAGGTAAAAGATTTGGAAATCAAAGTGTCCTTGCAGCAGCAAAGCAAGAAGGCTAGAGTTGTCGGAATTGTGGGCCTTGGCGGGGTTGGAAAAACGACCCTCGCAAAAGAATTCTTCAACCGGCACAGATCAGATTATGATCGATCTTGTTTTCTGTTTGATGTGAGAGAAAACGCAGCCAGGAGCTCTTTAAATTTACTGCAGAGTACACTTCTTAAAGACTTGGCTCAATCAGATGTGTACATAAGCAGCACCGATGAAGGCATAGAGACACTCAAAAGGCATCTCTCAACTTCTCACCCGGCCCTCATAGTTTTAGACGATGTTGATCATATCAGTCAACTAGATGCATTATTTTTACCAATTAAACATACCATTCATTCAGATAGCCTAATTTTAGTTACATCTAGGAACAAGGATCTTTTAACAAGCTCAGGGATTGTTGAGTCATTTATTTACAATCAGGCAGGCCTAAATCAACAACACTCCCGAGAGTTATTCTGCTCGCATGCTTTCGACCAGCCATGTCCTGTTACAGAATTTGAACGGCTCGTTAAAAAGTTTTTGGATGCCTGCGGTGGATTGCCATTATCTATCAAAGTCATCGGAGCTCTTCTTTGTCTAAAAAATTTGGAATATTGGGAACTGCAACTGGACAAAATCTCCAAAATACTTCCCCACGACATACTGAGCAGTCTCAAAATTAGCTATGACAGTTTGGATGACGAGGAGAAACATATATTCTTAGATATTGCCTGTTTCTTTATAGGAGAAGACAGGGATACCGCCATAAGAATATGGGACGGATCCGGCTGGCAAGGAAGGCTGGGCCTTTGGAACCTAGAAAACAAATGCCTTGTTGAGGTGGACAGTCGAAACCGTATGAGGATGCACGACCATCTCAGAGACCTGGGCAGAGATATCGCAAAGAAAGAAAGTCCGCATCGGCTTTGGGGTTCAGCTGACAACCTTCTTCATAATCTGACCGACCAATCATATGTACGTATTTTAAATCTTTCGACATACTTTCAAAATAGGGTCGTGTTATCAAAATTGTCTCATGTTTTGAATTCTGAAAACTTTGCAAGGATGTCAATCTTGTTTTTAACAGCTTGATTCAACAATTCAGGTGCGTGGAATTAGCATGGTTCACGGAAATGACCCTGAACAATCTTTTGAAATACCAACTAATATGCGCAGATTGCAGCTGCTTAGGGCTGAAGGTAATAGGGTGGAAAGCATATATATGGTTGCACAGTCACCGCAGCTAGTATGGCTCTGCTGGTATTCCTGTTCGTTTTCCTCCCTACCTTCGTGGATTTCACTAAAGAATTTGCGAGTTTTATATATACAGGGGGAGAATTTGGAAACACTCTGGCAACATGAATCTCAGGTAGTCATGTTCTTTCTTGACAGAAATGTTATTTTGTGTTTTTCTACCAATTGTAAAAATTGCTTGCTCCTCAGTATTGTCTTGGTCTACCAAAATGCCAAAAGGTTGACATGGAGAGGCGAAACTCACTTTGAAAATGTGAACATTGCAGGCACCTCTGCAGTTGAGGGAATTAAGGATTGATGCTAACCTTTTTAATGTTCCAAAGTCCATTGGAAAACTGAAGCACCTTGAAAAATTTGTCCTGAATAGGACGAAGAATTTTGAACCCATGGGGGCGACGGTTGATCTTGAAACTTTGCCAGAGGAAGTCTGTAGTATGCATTCCTTGAAACACTTGGAGTTAGCAAGATGTAAAAATATGAAGTTGCTCCCAGATTTAGCTGGGAACTGGACGAACCTCCAACGTATCCACTTGAGCCAGTGCTCCGCTTTGCAGGGGCTCCCAGATTCAGCTGGGAACTGGACGAACCTCCAAGATATCTACTTGGCCGGGTGCTCGGCTTTGCAGCGGCTCCCAGATTCAGCTGGGAACTGGACGAACCTCCAACTTATCGAGTTGGGCGGGTGCTCCCGTTTGCAGGGGCTCCCATATTACGCTGGGAACTGGACGAACCTCCAAAGTATCGAAATGTACGGATGCTCCGCTTTGCAGGGGCTCCCAGATTCTGCTGGGAACTGGACGAACCTCAAACATATCAACTTGGGCGGATGCTCCCATTTGCAGGGGCTCCCAGATTCAGTTGGGAACTGGAGGAACATCTCATATATCAACTTGAGCCAGTGCTCGGCTTTGCAGGGGCTCCCAGATTCAGCGGAGAACTGGACGAACCTCCAGTTCATCAACTTGACATCGTGCTCGGCTTTGCATGGGCTCCCAGATTCAGCTGGGAACTGGAAGAAGCTCGAAAGAATCTACTTGCCCAAGGACTTCGCTTTGCAGGAGTTTCTAGATTCAGCTAGCAACTGGACGAACCTCCAAAATATCGAATTGGGCAAGTGCTCCGCTTTGCAGGGGCTCCCAGATTCAGTTGGGAACTGGAAGAAACTCCAAGGTATCGACTTGAGCCAGTGCTCCGCTTTGCAGGGGCTCCCAGAGTCAGTTGGGAACTGGACAAAGCTCGAAAAAATCTTCTTGGGCAAGTGCTTCGCTTCGCACGGGCTCCCAGATTCACCTGGGAACTGGACGAACATCCATTATTTCCCCTCGGGCGGGTGCTCCGCTTTGCAGAGACTCCCAGATTCAGCTGGGAAATGGACGAAACTCCAACGTATCGACTTGTACGGGTGCTCAGCTTTGCAGGGGCTCCCAGATTCTGCTGGGAACTGGACGAACCTCCAACATATCGACTTGGGCAGATGCTCCCATTTGCAGGGGCTCCCAGATTCAGCTGGGAACTGGACGGACATCATATATATCAACTTGAGCCAGTGCTCAGCTTTACAGGAGTTACCGGATTCAGCTGGGAACTGGACGAACCTCCAACGTATCAACTCGAGCGAGTGCTCCGCTTTGCAGGGACTTCCAGATTCAGCTGGGAACTGGACGAACCTCAAAGATATCGACTTGGGAGGCTGCTCCGCTTTGCAGGGGATCCCAGATTCAGCTGAGAACTGGACTAACCTCCAACGTATCAACTTGCAAGGCTGCTCGGCTTTGCAGGGGCTCCCAGATTCAGCTAGGAACTGGACGAACCTCCGACGTATACACTTGGGCGGATGCTCTCCTTTGCAGGGGCTCCCAGATTCAGCTGGGAATTGGACGAACATCTCATATATCAACTTGAGCCAATGCTCGTCTTTGCAGGGATTTCCGGATTCAGCTGGGAACTGGACGAACCTCCATTGTATCAAAATGAGCCAGTGCTCC
>ML788521.1:76386-89126 GCA_009831015.1 Picea engelmannii | reverse complement strand
AACGTTTCGAGTTGTGGGGGTGCTCCGCTTTGCAGGGGCTCCCAGATTCAACCGGGAACTGGACGAACCTCTCAGATATGGACTCGCGCTGGTGCTCAGTTTTGCGGAGCCTCCCAGATTCAGCTAGGAACTGGAGGATCGTCGAAAGGATCTACCCAGATTCAGCTGGGAGCTGGGACGACGAAGATTCAGCTGGGAGCCGGGACGACGAAGTGCTGTAGTGATTTGTTGTTGATATGAAAACCAGTTACTGCAGTCAAATAACTCGTAATTATAGTGGCGGCCAGCGCTCACGTAGGAGAGACAGCTCTATCATTAACTTTCAAAGGTATGCTCCAATTATAACCAAATTGTATTCTCTCAACTACCGAATGATCTAACATTTTGGTTCAATATCGTTTTAAAATATGTAGGTGCAATCACGCAAACAACCCTCTATCAGTTATTGCACTGTAATGTTCTCAAGTCTCGCTAATGTCTTATTTCTTCTTTAATATTTGATTTTATGGTTCACATATTTATTTGTGTACTTTAACATCAAAGGTAACGTACCTAGAAAAATTTCCTTTTCACGTTCCAGAAGCACAGAAGTGACTGTGGAGATGGAGACTTGGCACATGTTTATACAAGTGACTCCACTGGTGCGGCGTCAAAGTTTTAATTTTTTTGTAAATTGTTTTTTTAATTGGTCAAGGTTGCTACTCTGCTGCTACTCGCTAGTGGTGTTGGTTGAATTTCCAATGGAAAAAATAATTTACAAAATAATAAAGCCAAAAATACTATTAATTGACAAAATCTTCCATAGAGAAAAAACCTTGAAACATATCAATTTTTGGAGATGGATTCTGAGTTTCCAATTTAGCCATTTCAATAGTTATAGGGAAGAATGGGAAAAACATACAGATTTTTTCGAAACTTCCCAAGATTTGTTGCTCACTCTCGTTATACTACTATGGTACACTCTCGTTATACTACTATGCTACTCTTTTCTAAGCTTTGCAAATGGTGATCATACAAGAATTAAAAGTAGATGGCAAAAAATTGCCGAGGGTGAGGATGAGTGACCTCCCACTGCATACTATTGAGATGTCCTCAAGAGACCCTCCTACTATGAAATGCCAATATAGAGATCCTACAGAGATCGCCTAAAGGTTAAATTTATCTTTAATTTTTCAAATTATGCTTGAAATTGTGTTTTCAAATTATGCTTGAAATTGTGTTTTCCTTGCATTTTTGTTCGAATATCCATGACCAACCAAACTAGATTATGACTTAAACTTTGGCCATGAAAGTTGGCTATCAAAATGCTTTAAGACTTGGACTGAAAACAAAATCCACTTTTCTAGTTTTCTTGGGTGAATAAAGATGTGTGTAGGGATTTTAATCCAATTATCAGTTTTGCTTTGTGACCATTGAGATATGATCTATGTCGAGTCCCCAAGTATTCGATTTCATTTTTGGTAGAGCTTTTCGAAATTGTGTGTGTTTAATCCTTATCATATCAAAATTGGGCAACCATGGTATACTCGAATGAAAATTTTAATTTGTGTGGAAATCAATATTTGGCCGAAGAGAAACTTTATTTAGTAATTCTTTGTCCTTTAAAAACATTATTGTTTATATAACATTGGCATATGACTATAGCATATTTCTTTAGCGGGGAAGAATTAGTTGTTTTGATGTAGAAATAATTCATTAAGTCGGAGAATGTTTTTTTTTAAGTAAACATTTATTTAGTGCAAGGCACTAGTAGGTGCAATTACAAAAGTGGATATCCATTAGATAGTTAAATATGAGTTTATTTGATTAAAAGATGGCATCATCAATCTATCTTTAAATAGGTGCAATTACAAAAGTGGATATCCATTAGGAAATAGTTTAAAAATGTTAGGTTCTGAAATAAACATGTGTTGCATTCAAGGCCCATTTAAATATGAGTTTGTTTGATTAAAAGATGCCATCATAAATCTATCTTTAAAGAGAGTATCACTTTGTTTAATTTTTTAGATCTAGATAATAGGATCCATGTTATGTATTTTGTCAATATGCTGACATTATTACTTAAGACTTTTTGGATTTTTTTTCGCATTTTACACATTCTTAGTAGCCTCTTATATTTAAATAGCTAGGGTTTTATGGTATGTGTGTTTTAAATATTTTGTTACACTATGGCTACAAAATCAGTGTATGAATCACCATCCATGAAGGTGATAAGACTCTCAACTTTGTGACTGTGATGTAATACTTATATAGGTTTAGGACCTATATTTTGTTTGTAAAAGAGAGGTGTTTCTATAGGTTTTGACCTTTAAACTATTGGTGGGCTTGGCAAAGAATAAATCAAAGTTTCAAAACAAACTCAATGGAAGTGGATAGCTAATATTGTGTGTAAACCATGAATTTTGTTATTAAGGGTTTTGTTCCATTAATTATTAGTTTCCCAAAGTGAAATTCTAACCAATGATAATTCCAAAGAGGTAAACTTCATTGATAATATATGTCAGATTTTGGTGCAAAACCAATTGCTCAAACACTCGTGTTAGTGCTTGGATTCTATTATGTATCAATTATATGAAGCAAGGACAAACATAGACATCAAGGTTTAGTTGTTGATGAAAATGATATTATGTATCAATTATATGAACCAAGGACAAACATAGACATCAAGGTTTAGTTGTTGATGAAAATGATTTGAGCACCCCAGAGATGTGCTCACTCCATTGAGATCAAAGATTTGAGCAATAAGCAAGTTAACTTTATTACAATTCTTTCTTCTATGGATTTCATATGTATTAATATTTTTTCAAATGTCTTATAGTGGTTCTTAATATTTAGAGATATTTGATTCATAGAATTATTACTTCATTGTAATAATTATTTTATCTATGCATTGTTTTTAGTTTCAATGTTTGTTAGTGGTTTTTAAGATACCTAGATATTTCATTGGTAGAATTTCACATTTTTCTTCATGCCATACATTCTTTTATTTATGTCAATCAAGTTGTTTTTGCCTAGTTATAAGTAGAGTCAATTTATATCTTCTAGTTATTGCTTTTTCATTAATTTGTCACCATTATTTGTAGAAGAATTCAATGAATTGAATTTTTTTATGCTTGCAGTTTATTAGTAGGAAGAAAATAAACTACAAAGTGGAAAGCACCAAAGAAAACCATACCCGAAAACAAGATGATGTGGAGAATCCTAATGAAAACAACCACAAGGGGAAAAACATAGTACAATAGCCAAAGCTACAAAGCATGCCAACTTCTAAAGAACTAGTATATTTCTATATTTCATGAGATTAATCGCATGCAACATTGACCCAATTTGGATGCATTCCTCATTATTTAAGTGGAAAAAATCCTTAAAAGGCATTATGAATTTTGTATATGTTATCATTTTTTTTAAGTTAACATTGTATTCTCAATATTTTAATTCATAATAATTAATAATCTTATGAATTTTTTTAGGTGATAGCAATTGAAAAAATTGGATGACTTATTCTCAAGAAACTATTGATGTTTGGACAACATCGGGAAGACATAATACAAGGTATAAATATATATAATAAATAAGTAGTCGTTTATTATTCAAGGGACGCATCCTTTCATGGATGGTCACCATATGTTCTCTATATATGGAACTCTCATCATTGTGATAATATATCAATCTATCATAATCATTTTTTCTTAGCATTTTCTATTGTACTTGTGTCTTTGTGCGTGGTTATTCTTCTTGTGATCTTGCTTATTATTGTTGTTATTGTTCATGGTTTATGCTCCAGTTCATGTAAATTTTTAAAGAAACTGAATATAATTGAAGAACATTAAACTCCAACATGGTATCAGAGCAACTTTATTGAAAGAGGACTATTGCAGAGACGTTGACCTTCTACAACTGCTCACTGTACCTTTCCTGCAATTCGTTGTTTTGTTGCAGTTGCAACTCGGGTTAAGGTTTATGCACTCTTCCAACAACCATGGTGAACTGTATTTTGGTGGAAGATAGGCTTGATAGAACAACCAACTTTAGTCCTTGGAAATCTAGATTGCTCATTACTCTAGAAGAGAGTGACCTAATGAAGTACATTGAAGAAGTTGTACCAGAATCAATTAATGATGCAAAAAAATCTCAATGGATGAAGAGTGATGCAAAATCCAGAAAGATCATCATCTATTCTGTGAGAGACCATGTAATCCATCGCATCTTCAACTTGAAGACAACTAAGTAGGTGTATGACGCCTTGAAGAAGTTGTTTGAGAGAAACAACACCAACATAACACTTTCCTTGAGACACCTTCTTTAGAATCTTAAGACGAAGTTAGATACAGTTTCCACCTTCATGAAGATTTCATAGATCATAGATCAGTTGGGTGTTATTGGTAAAATAATCTCTGATAGAGAACTTGTCATGATTACCCTTAATGGTCTTCCAAGCCATTGGGAGCCATTCATTCAAAGTATCAATGGGCGATCCGAATTGCCCAAGTTTGATCGTTTATGGGAAAATTGTACTCATGAGGAGACCAGACTTGCAACTAGAAGCGTGAAATATTCCCATCATGATGAAAATCAAGCCCTTGCTACTCATGCAAGGAAATGCAAAGGAAAAATAAGAGGTTTCAGCAAAACATTTAAAGGAAGGAAGTCAACACAAGCTTCAAAACACAAAAAGAAGGGCATGTCAAAGATTCAGTGCTTCAGTTGTGACAAGTATGGCCACTATGCGAAAAATTGTCCTACATTGAAGAAAGGAAAGAAGCATGCCTCCACTACTAATGTTGACTCATAACCACCTCAGAGGAAGTCAAGGAATTCAAGCATGGATGATTAAGAGTTCTTCTTCATTTCATCCCTCTCAGGTATGGTTCCTACCAATAATGATATTTGGTTGATTGACATTGGTGCTTCCAGACATATGACTAGATATAGAGAGCACCTTACAGATCTAGTAGAGAAAGAATCTTGTTTGCATGTTGTACTTGGTGATGATTCCAGATACACTGTGAAGGGAGTTGGATCCACTTCCTTACAATTAGATTATGGAACCCCACTCCATTTGAGTGATGTATTATTTGTACCTGGGATGAGAATTAACCTTGTCTCTATTTCAGCCTTAGAGAACAAAGGCTTCAAGGTTGCTTTCTTTGATGGAAAGGTTCTTGCATGGAACAAGAACTCTAGTATGGATTTTGGTTGGGTGATTGGCGTTCAAGAGGACATATTGTATAGATTGATTTTCCGATTAGTTCAGGCCTTGATACATGATTCTATTAGTTTAAGCAAACTATGGCATAGGAGACTTGCTCATTTACATTATAGATATCTTCCCACTCTGGGGAAGATGGTGACGAGTGTTCCAAAGATCCATGTTGAAAACGATTTGAAAAGCTTGTGCTCTTGGCAAGAATTCCAAGGGATTCTTTCCGAGCAATGACAACAGATCCAAGGGGATCTTAGAATTGGTTCATAGAGATTTATGTGGACCCATGACAATTGCTTCCTTGAGTGGATACCTATACTATGTGATCTTCATTGATGACCACTCGTGGAAGACTTGGATTTACTTATCGAAGACCAAGGATGGAGTCCTTGCCAGATTTCAGGAGTACAAAGCATAGGTCGAAAACCTGATCGAAAAGAAGATCAAAGTGATAAGATCAAATAATGGAGGAGAATACACCTCTCAGGATCTCAGTGATTTCTGCACTAAGGCAGGGACCAAGAGGGAGTACATTGTTCCTTATAACCCTTAACAGAATGGGGTCACAGAGAGGAATAACAGATCTATTGTTGAGGCAGTCAAGGCGACGATTCATGATCAAGATTTACCTATGTTTCTCTAAGCAGAGGCATCCATGACTGCAGTGTATGTTCAAAACATAAGTCTTCATAATACTTTGAGGAACATGACTCCCGAGGAGGCCTTCACTAGAGTGAAGCCTGAGGATGGACACTTAAGGATATTTGGGTTTCCAGTATACATTCATGTACCCAAGGAGAAAAGGACCAAGCTAGACCCTTCAGGAAAAAAGGGTACATTTTTGGGGTATAATGAATCTTCAAAAGCATATCGAATCTACATCCCTAGTCAGAGATAGATTGAGGTGAGCAGAGATGTTACCTTTGAGGAGAAGGTAGCCTTCAGTGGATCTAGAGGATCTCACATGGAGATTGATAGTGAGAAAAAGGAAGAGATGTTGCCTTCTCCCCCTCACCCTCCAATAGTTTAGAGGGAGACAATTGAGCCTATTGATCCAATTGATATCGTTGATCTTCAAGTAGCTCCAGTTGATGTTCTCAGAGATATTGAAGTAGGTCTGAAGAGACCTACATGGGCTCGTCGGACTCTGCAGGAGGCAGAAGGACATGCAACTCCTTGTGGCACCTTACGAGAGAGAGAGAGACCTAAAAGATATTCGTGCTATCCCACAACTATGAGGCATATCATTGATTCTAAGCCTTTCTGTTATAAGGAGGCATCTAGTTAGTTAGTATGGACATATGCCATGATGGAGGAGTATCAGTCCATCATGAAGAATGATGTGTGGGATATTGTTTCGAGACCTCCATGGAAGTTCGTAGTGACTTCCAAGTGGAACTATAAGATCAAACACACAGTTGACGGGAGCATTGAGAAGCACAAAGCGAGATTTTTTGCTAGAGGATTCTCTCAGGTGGAGGGAATATATTATGAGGAGACATTTGCTCCTATTTCTTGATACACTTCTATCCAAACAATTATTTCCATTATAGCATCCATGGGTTGGAGACTACATCATATGGATGTGAAGACAACCTTTCTCAATGGAGAGATTGAGGAAGAAGTATACATTGAGAAACCATATGGTTTTGTGATACATGAGAAGGAGTCTCATGTCTGCAGGTTGAAGAAGGCCCTATATGGACTCAAGCAGGCACCTCAATATTAGTATGTTAGGATTTATGGACACCTGATGAGTTTGGGATTCAAAAAAATTGTTGTTGATCCCAACCTGTACTACAATACTGTTAATGGTGAGTCCCTAATTTTTGTCCTCTACGATGATGATTTATTCCTCACCGGTACAAAGAGCCTTATTGTTGAATGCAAGTATGTGTTGGCCTCTAAGTTTGAGATGAAGGACCTTGGTATGATGCACTACTTCTTGGGACTAGAGGTGCAGTAGAGAACTGATGAGATCTTCCCGAGTTAGGGGAAGTACACAATTGACATATTGAAGAAGTTTTGGATGTTGAACTAAACCCATGGCTACACCAATGGTGACAAATCTAAAGAAACTAAGTGTGTCTTCTTCCGATTGTGATGAGATTGATCTGACCCTGTACAAACAGCTGATTGGATCATTGATGTATTTGGTTAACATCGGACTAGATATTTGATATGCAATGAGTGCACTTAGCCAGTTTATGAGTCATCTGAGACAAACACACTGGATTTTTGTGAAGCATGTGTTGAGATACCTGTTAGACATAGTTGGACATGGTCTGAGATATACTTTCAGTATTGACATGATATTGCAAGGATATACTGACTCTGATTGGGCAGGGAGCGCAGTGGACAAGAAGAGCACCTTCAAGTGTTGCTTCACTTTGGGATCTTCCATGGTTTCCTGGTGTAGCAGGAAACATACTTTTGTGGTTTTGAGAACCGCATAAGCATAGTACATTTCATTGAGTGTGGCAATCTATGAAACAATTTGGCTTTGCAAGCTCCTTGCAGATTTATTTAGACATGTGTTGTATTCCATCGTTATTCATTGTGATAACCAAAGTTGTGTGAATATATCAGAGAATACAATGTTTCATGACAAATTGAAACACATTGAGATCAAGTACCATTACATCCGAGACATGGTGCAGAAGAAGGCAGTATTGGTGCAATACCTTCCTATAGATGAGCAGGTTGTTGATGTTCTTACCAAACCCCTTACCTGGACAAAGTTCGAGTACGTTCGTGACAGACTTGGCATGGCAGAGAATGCCTCCCTCACTAAGAGGGAGTGTTGATGTTTGCAGCTTCCTAAGACATTCTCCAAGTCATACTCCTTTGTGAATTAGTTGAGTTTATCTGTGAGGACACTTACTCGAGAGGGATAAGTGGGTTTGGGCTTACAAGCCAATGTCCCTTGTGGAGAGAACATGAGGACACGTCAAGGGAGTTGAAATTGACATCACATGCTATGGGGAGTTGATCCTAGTGTTTCTAGAGGGAGTATCCTCTAGAATCCCACATGGGAGTGCCATGTGTGACAGACCTTTTGCTACAATGTCTCGAGTAATCATCGGGCGGACCTTCTCCTAGATTGAGCTGCAGACCAAGGGAGATAGGATGCATTTATCACAAAGGTATACTTGTGGTAAATGGGCCCAGGCGTAGTCCTTCCTTGATCATGACAAGGAATAATATGGAATCAAGGTGCTTTAGGTGCTTTCCACGTGTCAGTTAGCATCGGGATGACATTCACTCACATGTATGTACCTGTGGTGAACGACCCTCGTGTGGTCATTGTCCTAGTCATGATTCTAGGGTGAACTTTGTATACTTTAGAGACAATCTTTTGCATGATGAAGAATGTATCCTTCGTTGAGAGGGAGTGTTGATGTTTGGACATCATCAGGAAGACATTCTTCCTCATATATATATGTGTGTGTGTGTGTGTGTGTGACATGATATTTATAATACAATGAATAAATATATATAATAAATAAGTAGTTATTTATTATCCAAGGGGCGCATCATTTCATGGATGGTCACCATATGTTCTCTTGATCTAGGTGGATATTGGTGGCCACCCACCTATTCCAACTGACTCCTCTTGACAGTTTTTAGTTCATCATGTTATTATGTAATTCTTTGTAATTGTGGGTTGTACACTTATGGGGTTGTTTGAAGCCCTACACTGCTTCCAGGTGGAGATTGGTGGCTGCCCACCTAATCCAACTGGATTATTTTGGATGTTTTCATGTCAGTACATCTTTATGTACTTCCAAGTTCGTTTTGGGCCCCTAAACAATGTTTTTTTTTTCTTTCCACAGTCAAATTGCAGACAAAATCGTTTTTTGATGGCATAATGTGTAGTTCTATAAAATACCTTTCCAACGGGCTATCACGCACCTAAAACGGAGGTTGTATGCAAAAGTTACGACCCCGAGAAGTTGAGGTACCAACTTACCCATCAGGGCCCACATAACTTTTGGCGTTTCACCTCCTAGGGTTAGGTTTTTGGATTTCTAGGGTTTTGGCATTCATGAGTAATGTTAAAAAGGCATCTGGAGCCTCATTGTAATCATTTTTCTCAGACAGATGTACATAGAAGCAACATCTCTTCTTAAAGATACCTACCACCATTCGAGCAAGTTGTTTTCAGTTCTACAGTTTTACAGTTTCAGCCTATTTCATTTATTCAATAGAAGTTATTGTTCATTGGATATCTCTTATTGTTCATTGTATCTCTGTGTTTTTGTATTCAGTCTGTTAGTCAGTCTGTTCCATTCCTAAATCTGGATCAGTGGTATCAAAGCGGTATGCTCTTCATTTATGTTTCTTCGTGCATGTCCCCGACAAGATCTAGATATAAGAAGTTGGGACTCGAACCAGTCGAGCCTTTGCAAGATTGGTCACGCTGAACCCAACAACAACCCATGGGGGATGAAAAGAAAGATGATGGAGTAGGAGATCATTTTAAAAATTTTATCGAGGAATCCCTTGGGTGACAAAGGAACGAAATAATGAACAACTTTGCACAGATCCTTCAGTGGCTGCCCACAGGAGAAGCATCTTCATCAAGCGGCCATGCAACCCCCTTCAAGGCATAGGTAAATTTTGATATTCCATTATTTGAAGGATTGATAGATGCAAATGTTGTAGGTAAATGGTTGAATTTGGTCGAAGGGTATTTTTCGGTCCACAATTTTTTCGATAGGGAAAATATTACTTTTTCACTCCTCAAGGCCATCCCCCATGTTAAGGTTTGGTAGGATTCTTACTCTGAGCAAAGGGCCATAGAGGAATCTGCAATATTTGTGGTCTCCCCCACATGGGATTCCTTTAGGGATGCCATTAAAGAACAATACTACCCTGTTAGAAGCTACGAGGACCAGTACACAAGATGGACCACCTTGCGTCAGGAAAGGGACCAGACAATACCAAATTTCACCAATATTTTTCGTACCCTGCACACCAAATTGGGTATCAAAGACTCTGAACGAAATATGGTGCTCAAATACTGTGGTTGTTTGTATAGATACATTCAAACAAAAATCGAGTTTCTGGAAATCACATCATTGGGTACAACTTATAGATATGTTGTCAAGATCGAGCAGAAATTTAAGCAGAAGAGGCGAGAGTTTGGATCTGCAAACTCCTCACATCCGAAGCAGGGAAAAGGCGGTCCCAACCCACACAACATGGGAAAGAGAAAAGATGGCCATTCTCAGGACAACCAGTCCAAGCCGCAACACAAGAAGGGTAATGAGAAGTCGAAGAAGTACACGGGAAAATGGTGTGAATACCATAAAATCACTTGGCACAACACCGAAAAATGTCGCTCCAAACAGTCACTCATGGTCGAGCTGAAATCTTCTGAGTTAGAGGTCGATTCTGACTCTGAATACAATCCATAAGGAGGGAATCATATTACCGATGTTGAACGCAGTGCCACTATCGCTACAACCAAAGTCCAGGCAAGAAAACTAGAAGAACCATAGGAAGGGGAATGCCTCTTTCACTCGCAAATGTGGGTAAAGGGGGCTCTGCTTCATTTCATTGTCGATAGAGGCAGTCATAAGAACTTGATCTTAGCAAAGGTCATCAAGCAACTGGACCTACCGATGACACCGCACCCATAGACCTACACCATCGACTGGCTTCGCCAAGGAAGAGATCTTTGTGTCAGCCAACAATGTCATCTTCCCTATGTCATTAAGCCTTTCAAAGATGAGGTATTGTGTGATATTTCTACCCTTGAAGTTTCTGATGTTCTTTTAGGACAACCATATTTTTTGAAGCGACATGATGTGTATGAGTCTAGACCCCGCAGTGTTATTATTACTTTGGGTAGAAAATTGTATAGGATACCAGAGGTAGCGCCGCCTACCACTATTTCTTTAATCTCTTATAAGAAATGCAATAAGGTCATTTCATTGATCAAGAAGTTCATCTTCTTTGTCATCGATGCTCACAGTAAGCAGAAGATCATCGCCACATCTGTGGCCTCTACATAGATCCTCTCTTTAAAGCAGAAGCAAGTGGACAGGATCATGGAAGAGTACAGAGACATCTTCTCCTCACCCACCAGGGTACCGACGCACTACCAAGTCAAGCATCCAATTGATCTAACCCCTGATGCACCTCTTTCGAATGGATCAGTTTATCATCGCTCACTGATTGAAAATGATGAAATCAAGCATCATATCCAAGAGATGATTCAAAATGGGAACATCAGACCCAACTCCTCCCCTTGTGGAAGCCCAATTGTACTGGTGTAGAAGAAAGATGGGACCTGGCGGCTCTGCATTGATTACAGAGCATTAAACAAAATCACATCCAGGAACTGATACCTAGTTCCCAGAATTGATGACCTTCTTGACCAACTCAAGGGGGAAAATTTCTTCATCAAGATTGACCTAAAGTCTGGCTACCATGAGGTTCCCATCGAACCAAATGATGTATGGAAGACAACTTTCAAATCTAAAGAAGGTATGTTCGAACAACTAGTCATGCCCTTTGGCTTAACAAATGCACCAACCACTTTTATGAAGTTTATGGATGATGTATTGAGACCCTTCACAAATTCTTTTTTGGTGGTATATTTGGATGACATCCTCATCTTCAACAAAACTTGGGAGGAACACATGCAGCATATTCAGCAGGTTTTGAGCAATCTGCGGCAACACAAGCTATATGCCAACTTGGAAAAATGCTCCTTTGGCATGAACACGGTCCAATACTTGGGCTACATTGTTGATGAGAATGGGGAACATGTTGATCCACCTAAGATCCAAGTCATCCGTGACTAGTCAGCCCCGACCACACTAACTGAGCTTGAGAGCTTCTTGGGACTGGCCAAATTTTACTGATGGTTCATGTTGGGATTCTCCCATATTTCATGGGCCCTCAGTCAAGTGACCAAGGACAATGGCAGGGAAAATTTTTCATGGGGGAAGGAACAACAACGAGCATTTAATGATCTGAAGCATCGCTTGTGCTCAGCTCTAGTACCCTCCTTACCCGATCTTCAAGAACCATTCGAGATTGAGATTGATGCATCTGACTATGTTGTTGGTGCAGTTCTCACTTAGCATGGTCATCCAGTAGCATACCATAGCGAGACACTCTCAGATGTTGTCCGAAAATACCCCACCTATGACAGGTAAATGTATTCCATTGTACAATCTTGTCGTCAATGGAAACATTACATTCTAGGAAATGAGACAATCATCCACACTGATCACAAGCCTTTGCAGTTCATACAGACACAGGGGAAGTTGTAGAATGATTGCCATCGAAAGTGGTCCACCTACCTGCAATAGTTCCATCTCAACATCAAGTATAAGATAGGGAGCACCAATCGTGTCATTGACTACCTCAGTCGATGTTAAGAACCAAGATAGATCTGCAAATATAATTACCACAAATACTGAATACACAATAGATCCAAAGAGCAATATAGAAGAAACCACACTTTGTTATTACCAAACCCTTGAGGTAGGGCAACACCATACAATGGATCCTATTA
>ML788521.1:60168-74077 GCA_009831015.1 Picea engelmannii | reverse complement strand
CCTCTTACATTTATTATATCTAACTACCATAGTGGGTCTTATTTAATAATATAGTGGACCTAGTCCACCTTACATTGAATGACCTCCACTATTATCACTATGGGCCCTCTGGACCCCCCCACTACCTCTCTAGCTACCTTACACGTTTCCACCCAACCGTAGGCTCAGTGACTCCAAACGGATTTACCACTAGCCACCCCTGAGCTAGACCATGAGGCTCTGAGACTCAGTCTCCTACTTCTCGCTCGTCGAAAGTCAAGCACAAAGGTTACTCTCCTTCTCCTCTGCTCATGACTCACTATATTTTTTTGGATTTCTTCTAGTTCTCCTTCTGTGATTCCTGTCGTGCGCGCTCTCTCTTCTCCCCACACTTCCTTTCTTGCTTTGTCCTTCAAGGTCATGTGTGGCGCGAATTCCCTCGCGGTGGTCAGGTTTGAGGGATTCTACGAATGGGTGGTTCAACCCCCATCCCCCCATTAACTCATGAGGAGCCTCCCCACCTACCATCCTGGTGAGTAATTCATTCCAGGGCCAGAGAGCAGCTTTGGTCTTTGAGCCAGTAAAGACTAATACGGTATTGGTTCGTTGGAAGTTAATGCCACCATTCCAGGTGCCTTCCACCACCTTTCATCAACCATCGTGGTCTCTTTTTCAGCACATCCCCCTCAGATCAGTCATGCAATGCACATTCATAGCATTATTTACATTCATCGACCCTTTTATACAAAGGTCCATCAAATCAAACATTCACATCTTTGAGTTTGCCATAGTTTTTGGCCAATATAGTTATTTTTACAAACTTGGAGAAACATGGTGTTACAATTCCCTCTCCCTTAAAGGAACATCTTTCTCGATGTTCTATCTATCAATAGGACGTGTAAGTATAGAAGTAAACAAAATTGGATATGCATGTTTCATGGCATCTTCCATTTCCCATGTAGCCTCATCGGGGCCAAAATGTTTCCACTGCCCCTTGACCTGTGCAATGGTTCGGTTCCTGAGTGGAACTTCCTTTCTATCCAGTATACATTGAGGTTTTGGTAGGAATTCTCCCTCCGGTTCCATCTGGATCACAGACCAGTCGATTACATGATTAGAATCGTGTACATATTTCTTCAATAATGAAACATGGAAAACATTATGTGCTTTTACTGTGGGAGGAATCGCTAGCCTATAGGCTACAGGTCCTACTCTATCTAGAACTTCAAAGGGTCCACAATATCGAGGTGCCAACTTGGCACATGCTCCCATATTCAAGGAACTCTTCCTGGGCCTATCTCTGAGGTATACGTGGTCTCTCTGCCTTGAACTCCCTTGGAGTTCTCTTTTGGTCGGCGTAACTTTTCTGTCGGTTCTGAGCAACCTTTAGATTTTGTTTTATCTAAATCACTTGTTGTTCCATTTCTTTCAACATGTTGGGTCCAATAGTAACTCTATTTACAGGATTACTCCAACTGATTGAAGTATTGCATGGCCTACCGTAGAGGACTTCGAAAGGGCTCGTCTTCAGGGATTCTTGGTAGACGTTGTTGTAGGAGAATTCCACCAGTGGCAGGTAATCTTCCCACTTTTTGGGTTGATGCATTACATGCATCCTGAGCATGTCTTCTAATATTTGGTTCACCCTTTCCATCTATCCATCGTTTTGAGGGTGATAGGTTGTGCTAAATAGTAACTTGGTCTCTAGACCAGCCATTAGTGATTTCCAAAAGTTGGAAGTAAATTCCGTGTCTTTGTCAGACATGATCTCTTTCGACATACCATGTAGTCTTAATATCTCCTTCATGAATATGTTGGCGATGTATATTGCCTTACAAGTCGACTTGACGGGGATAAAATCAGCGGACTTACTCAATTTATCCACCACTATCATGATGGTGTCATTCTGTTTGGTCGAGGTTGGTAATCCGGTGATGAAATCCATGGAGATGGTTTCCCATTTCCATTCTGGGATTGGTAGAGGTTGTAATAATCCTACTAGGTGTCGGTGTTCTTCTTTAACATGTTGGCATTCTATGCATTTGGCTAAGTACTCAGCTATGTCTTTCTTCAATCCAGGCCAATAGAATTGTTTCCTGGTGGCCGTGATCATCTTCTGGTATCCTGGATGACCAGTATAGGGTCTTTTATGCAGTTCATCCATTATGAAACTCTTCAAGTCGTCACAATCTGGGATATAAAATTTGTTTATGTAAGTGAGCAGACATCCTTCCATCATCTGGTAGCCTCCATACTTTATCCCTGTGGGCTCTTGCTACAGGTACGCGGTCACGGTCTGGAAGAATGTGTCTGTCTCTTGTGAATTTTTGACTCTTTCCTTGACATCCATCTCCCAGGTACTTACCGCTGCCAGGTGAATTGTTTTCACGCTTCTTCTAAGGGCATCAACCACCATGTTTTCCTTTCCCTTAATATGTTTGATTTCAAAATCAAACTCGCTGAGGAGGGCCATCCACCTAGCTTGTCTGGCATTGAGTTTTGGTTGGTCAAACAGATATCGCAATCCATAGTGGTCTGTCATAAGTACAAATTTCCTTCCCGGGAAGTAATGCCTCCACATTTTTAAGGCGTGCACTATGGCGGCTAGCTCTAGATCATGGGTCACATAGTTGACTTCGTGCTCATTCAATTTTCGAGATTCATAGCAGACTACACTTCCTCCTTGCATAAGGACTCCTCCGAGCCCTTCCTTGTAGGCATCTGTGCACACGAGGAATTCAGCTTTGAGATCGACGATCTTCAAAACGTGTGTGTGGGTCAGTAGATGTTTCAGGGTTTGAAATATTTCTTCACATTTTTGTGTCCACGTGAATTTCATCCCTTTCTTCTGGAGGGAAGTGATTGGACACCCAATCTTGGAGAATCCTTTTATAAATATCCTATAGTATCCTACCAAGCCCATAAAGGATCTGATATCCGAAACGTCCTTCAGAGTAGGCCATTCCATGTTAGACCTGATCTTGTCAGGGTCTACTGCTACCCCTTCTTCAGATAGGACATGGCCCAAGTAATGTATTTGCTTCTAGAAAAAGTCACACTTGATAAATTTGGCATAGAGCTGATGTTCTCTTAGCACTTGAAGCACAAGCCTAAGGTGTTCCTCATGTTCCTCTCTATTCTTGGAGTAAATTAATATGTCATCAATAAAAACCAACACAAATTTGTTTAGGAATTTGCTGAGCACATTGTTCATCAAGAACATAAAAGTGGCAGGGGCATTGGTCAATCCAAATGGTACTACCACAAACTCATAGTGACCATATCTCGTCTTGAAGGTAGTTTTGTGGATGTCTTCACCCTTGATTCGAACTTGATGGTACCCAAACCTAAAGTCAATCTTTGAGAAGATGGAAGCGCCTCCCAATTGATCGAATAGGTCATCGATCCTAGGTAAGGGGTACTTGTTCTTTATGGTTACATTATTGAGTTGTCTATAATCTATGCACAGTCGGAGGGTACCATCTTTCTTTTTCACAAATAGGACTTGTGCTCCCCATGGAGACATGTTGGGCCAGATATAGCCTATGTCCATCATTTCTTTCAGTTGTAATTTAAGCTCAACTAGCTCAGGTGTGCTCATCCTGTAGGGTGTCCTAGACATTGGCACAGCTCTTGGTGCAAGTTCTATTGAGAAGTCGATGTCCCTTCTCGGAGGTAGACCTGGTACCTCTTCCAGAAATACATCTCTGTATTCTCTCAGTGTGGGGTGGTCTTCGAGGCTTGGTTTGTCACCTTCAATTGTTTCCAACACCTGTATTGCATATAATGGACATCCTTTTTTGCAATACTTTCTCATTTGAAGAGTTGATATTTGTCTCACCAAGACAGGTTTTTGGATCCCTTGAAGGGTTATCCTCCTTCCTTCTTCACTTACACATTCCAAGGTTTTATGGTAACAGTCCAGTCGAGCTTTATGGGTGGCTAGCCAGTCCATACCAATCAACAGATCATACGATCCCAGGGGTAATATGTTAAGGGTTTCTTGGGTGGAAAATTCGCCCATAATGAATTGGTAGGCTGGTATGACCTTAGCTACCCTTCTTTTGGTGCCAGTGGCTAATTGTACCAACCATGGCTTGGCGTTTTTATGCAGCTGTAGTTTACATTTATCAATAGCCTTAGGGGCTATATAACTCAAATTTGAACCAAGGTCAATCAGAATAGACACTAGATGGTTGGTGATCATACCTTCGATTTCCACAACTGAAGCTAGGTGGTCAGCTTGGTTATTATCCAAGGTATCATAAATTTGTGGCACACTCATGGCCACGTCATTGACGGTGGTAGATTCTTGAACGTTGTAAATTCTCTGGCTGTTATGTTGTCGGTGCGGGCAGTCCCTCAGTAGATGTTCTTCTCCACAACCCCAACATTTCAAAGGTTCTCTCTTTGGGTTATCAGTCTTTACTGGGGCAGATCTAGAAAGTTTATTTCTGCCTAAGGAGGGAAAGTTCTGTTGGTGTACGCTTTGGGCTGGGAAGCTCATCCTTGAGTTCTTTTTATAGTCCTTAAATCTTGGGGATTTAAACCCCTTTTTCTGGAACCCTGAACTATTCTTCTGCTTCCAGCCTTCGCGAGGTCCTGTCTGATGCCCAAGCTGTTCATAACAATATCTTGCCTTTCAGATAGTATCTATTAGGGTCTTTGGTTCGTCAAATTCAATCTTGTTCTGATAGTCATTAGGTAGTCCACTGATGAATCGTTGCACCTTTTCCTTTTCTGCTTTTATATAGGGTACATACCTCAACAACTCGAGGAATCTGCTGACATATTCCTCTATGGTGAGTTGCCCCAGCTTGAGTTCATAGAATGATTTAGTCTTTTCATCGAAATATTTTTCCGATAGATACTTCTTCCTGAAGTATTTTTCAAACCGTTCCCAAGACAGGTCTTCTCCATGAATCCCTTTTACATTCTTAAGGTCTTCCCACCAAATGGAATCCTTTCCATTCAAGTTGAAGGTGGCTACTCAGGCCTTCAAGTTTTCTGAGAAGTCATGGACTCTGAAATACTTCTTTAGTCCAAGTAGCCAGGCCTTCGCTTCCTCTCCCTTCTTTATTTCACCGTCGAAGGAGGGTGGTTTGGCCTTCTTGAACTCTTCGAGATTATGACTCTTGGAAAGTTTTCACTTCTTTCATTTTCTTCGGGAATGAGAACTAGTCCTGCTGCTAGAAGATCCCTCCGAGGCACCAGCTTCCTTTCCAGAAGAATCATCCGACACTTGTCCCTTATCTCTGGGGTGGACTTTTCTCGAGGTGCTCCTCTCAGTGTGGCCACTGACATGACCATGTTTTTGTATCTCAGGTTCATGCTGCAATTGTATTTGTATGTTGGATAAACTCTGCAGTAAGACTGCATTAATTTATGTTTGCTTCTCTTTCCCTTTTATCATCCTCTCATTGTCGGCCTTGTAGCTCTGTAGTTCGACCATGAGGCTCCTCACAATCTCAGCTAGATCTGGAGGGGTCCCTACCACCCTCCTTTCGTCAGACTCTTCGTCTCTATTGTGGGTGCCATCCCCAACTTCATGGTGAGTCACCATTCTATACATCTGTAATTTCCCGCGGTTGATCATCCACTTGTGTGCAAAAGAAAAACGCTTGTTGTTAGTCAATATTTATATACATTCATAACCCGCGCAATATTCATATTTTTCACATGCATACACACAATAGGGGTTTTTCATTCTTAACTTCGAATTTTGATTGAGGGGGTCAAGATAAAGAGTTACTCCTTTTAACAGTACTCCGAATGGAGTCTCTACACAACCCGTTCTTGAGCCCAAGCAGGCCAATTGTTGTAACCGTGCTCTGATACCAATTTGTAACACACCCACTACGACAGCTAAGATTTTTCGGCTTTTTCTCCTCTTCTTCGAGGAACAGAATTCCTGAATTCCTATGGGGCCTAGTGTAGACCCTCCCTTCCTTTATCCTTCCCCATGTGATCGTTGGCTATGACCATGGGCCTTACCAGAGAGGTGCTTCCAGCTTTCGCAATTCGGGGAATCGCGACGCAAGCGTTCCGCTGCTCTCTGTCTTTCGAAGTGTCGAAAGCCGAAAAGGATATAACAGCTCATCGAATTTATCAATGACTCGGATTAAATCCTGGCACTCTACCTTTCAAGGTTTCGCATACCAGGATTTCGCAATATATGAAGACGAGGGGTTCATACCCTTCAGTTTTTTGGGTGCCAAAACACCAAATTCCTTATATCCACCAAGCTCCTTTCGGGGTTTCACAAGTCAGGATTTCGCGATATGCGAAGACAGGAAGTCTCACACCTGGGTTTCCCGGGAGCCGAAACTCCGAAGCCTGTATACATCACTAAGATCATTTTGGGGTTTCGCAAATCGGGATTTCCCGACTGGCGAGTACAAGGAAACTGACCCTTGGGATTCCCGGGTGCCGAAACGTCGAAACATCAAAATCTATTCACACTATATCATTTCGGGGTTTCTCATATCTGGATTTCGCAACTAGCGAATACAAGGAAACTGACCCTTGGGTTTCCCAGGTACCGAAACGCCGAAACACCAAACTCTACTTACACTATACTATTTCGGGGTTTCTCATATCGAGATTTCGCAACTGGCGAATAGAAGGAAACTGACCCTTGTGTTTCCCGGGTACCGAAACGTTGAAACACCAAACTCTACTTACGCTATACTATTTCGGGGTTTCTCATATCGGGATTTCACAACTAGCGAATACAAGGAAACTAACCCTTGGGATTCCCGGGTGCCAAAATGCCGAAACATCAAAATCTACTCATGCTATACTATTTCGATGTTTCTCATATCAGGATTTTGCAACTGGTGAATACAGGGAAACTGACCCTTGGGTTTCCCGGGTACCGAAACACCAAAACATCAAAATCTACTCACACTATACTATTTCGGGGTTTTTCATATCGAGATTTCACAACTGGCGAATACAAGGAAACTGACCCTTGGGATTCCCAGGTGCCGAAACATCGAAACATCAAAATCTACTCATGCTATATACTATTTCGGGGTTTCGCCTATCGGGATTTCACGACAGGCGAGTATAAGGAAACTTGCCCTTGGGTTTCCCGGATACTGAAACTCCGAAAACCTGAGGGAACCATTCTCTCTGGTGAAAGGTTTCCAAACTTAGGCCATAAAATCCTTCAATGGGTTTTTGGGTAATTATCACCAGGCTTGGTGACCTAACCGAAAGGCCTTCCTAAATCACCAAACTATGAACTTCTGTGACAAGGATTAAGTAAACTCATGGGTTTACTAAAACGGTAGTGCTTTCAAGGAACTTACTCCGGCTCTAGAATGGGAGGGAACTTTCCCGGAAGGAGGTGCCTTCGGGGAAATCCAACCAAGACATCGCGCGAGTCAAGTAAATGGGACAAATCTCCTGGTTACGGACTCAAACTCTGAACTTGTTTAATACATGTAGATATAAACCAATTATGGTTGTATAAGTATAAGCATGCATCCATATATATATAAACCGAATGTGGTCATACAAGTATAAGAATGCATCTACCATTCCTGATCAAAACACCAGGCAAACACTTCTATACAGAAACCATTTATGAGTGTACAAACCAAGAGCATGCATTCCAGGATATTCAATTCAGGATACAAGATATAAACACTTATCAGAAAAACACCAGGTGTGGTGCAACTATTGAGAGGGGTGCTCGTTTCCACCCAACCGTAGGCTCAGCGACTCCAAACGGATTTACCACTAGCCACCCCCGAGCTACACCACGAGGCTCTGAGACTCAGTCTCCTACTTCCCGCTCGTCGGACGTCAAGGACGAAGGTTACTCTCCTTCTCCTCTGCTCATGACTCACTGTATTTTTTCGAAGTTCTTCTGGTTCTCCTTCCACAATTCCTGTCGTGTGCGCTCTCTCTTCTCCCCACACTTCCTTTCTTGCTTTGTCCTGCAAGGTCACGTGTGGCGCGAATTTCCTTGCGGTGGTCAGGTCTGAGGCTTCTACGGATGGGCGGTTCACCCCCATCCCCTCATTAACTCACGAGGAGCCTCCCCACCTACCATCCTGGCAAGTAATTCATACCAGGGCCAGAGAGCAGCTTTGGTCTTTGAGCCAGTAAAGACCAATATGGTATTGGTTCAGTGGAATTTAACGCCACCATTCCAGGTGCCTTCCACCACCTTTCATCAGCCATCGTGGTCTCTTTTTCAGCACATCCCCCTCTCAGCAGTCATGCAACACACATTCATAGCATTATTTACATTCATCGACCCTTTTATACAAAGGTCCGTCAAATCAAACATTCACATCTTTGAGTTTGCCATAGTTTTTGGCCAATATAGTTATTTTTACAAACTGGGGGAAACAGAGTGTTACATGTAGCCACTTTATCCAGGCTTTCTGATGGCCTGACACATAATTCCTCAGATATCCTTCAAGCCATTTATTCACAATCTCAGTCTTCCCGTCTGTTTGAAGATGGTAGCTCGTGCTAAGTGTTAGTTCTATCCCAACTAACCTGAAAATGTATTGCCAAAATCCTCCCATTAACCTGCTATCTATGTCGTTGACAATAGTTTTTTTCAACCCATGTAATCAGAATACCTCTCCGAAGAAAAAATCTGCTACCTGTGTTGCAGAATATTTGGAGGGTATGGAAAAAAAATGTGCATACTTCGTGAGCCTATCGACCACCACATAAATACAATATTTTCCCTACACCTAGGGAAACCCTGTGATGAAGTCCATAGAGATGCTTTCCCATTTTTGTTTTGGGATGGGAAGTGGATAAACTAATCTAGTCGATTGAGTATGCTCCACTTTGTTCTATTGGTAGACTTTTCACTCCCTCATGAATCTCAACACATATGTCTTGAGGCCTTTCCACGTAAATCTTTCCCTGATCTTCCTGTAGGTTTTCAAGTATCCAGGGTGTCCTACCAAAGGTGAACTATGTGTTTCCTTCATGATTTTGTCCTTCAGCTGAGATTATGGTACTAAATAGATCATGTCTTTGTAATAAATGATGTCATCCATAACTCAGTATCGATCATCTTGGATCCGACCATCTAGTATCTCACAAGAAAATCTATCATTGGAGTATTCTACCAACATGAGATCTATCCAATCAACTAAAATATCCATGAGGGAGAGAGTGGATGGTACTCTGGAAAGGGCATCTACCACCACATTGTTCTTTCCCTTCACGTATTCAATCTCGAAATCATATGCTTGAATTTTACTGATCCACTTTTGCTGCCTCTCACTCAATTCTTTTTGCTCCATGAGGAACCTCAGGTTGTTATAATTTGTCTTCACTTTGAACCTATTCCCCACCAACTATTGTCTGAATTTGGCCAATGCATGCATAATGGCCAACATCTCCTTGTCATATATTGAATAATCCCACTCATACTCCCTAAGTTTTTGACTCTCGAAAGAAATGGAATGATTATTTTGCATCAACACGACTCCTATCCCTATCCCTGAAGCATCACACTCAAGCACCAATAGTTGAGTGAAGTATAGTAAGGCTAGCACAAGGCATGAACTCATTACTTGTTTCATTTTCTCAAATGTCATATGTGCCTCATTTGTCCAACTAAAAGATCCTTTCTTAGTGAGATCTGTAAGAGATGTCGTCAACTGTGAGAACCCCTTAACAAATTTCCTATAATAAGTGCAGAGCCCTAAGAAGCTTTTCAGTTTTGTCAAATTTATGGGGGTAGGCCACTCTATAATTTCCATGATTTTCTCTTGGTGGACCTGGACACCATTTTCCCCGATAACATGCCCCAAGTAAATCATCTCAATCATGCCAAACTCACATTTGGACTCTTTTGCATAGAGTTGTTGCTCCACCAAAATTTCCAATAACTTATTCAAATGCATGAGATGATCCTCCCAAGTTCTGTTATAAATGAGAATATCATCAAAGAAGACCAACAAAAAATTCTTCAATTGCTTATTGAACACATGGTTCATGTAGGACTGTAATGTAGCAGGGGCGTTGGTTAGCCAAAACGACATAACCAGGAACTCATAATTCCCATAATGGCATCGGAAGGCAATCTTCTGAATGTCATGCTCTCGAACTCGAATTTGGTGGTACCCTAAACGAAGATCAATCTTCGTGAAATATTTTGCTCCCCTCAACTCATCCATCATTTCATCGATCCTCGGAATTGGATACATGTTATTTATGGTTTTCTTGTTAAGCGCTCGGTACTCAATGCACATCCTCATGGAGCCATCCTTTTTCTTAACCAATACCATCGAAGAGGCAAAAGGGCTAGAACTAGGCCGAATGTGACCCATCTTTAACAAATCCTTGATGGTTTTTTCTATCTCATCTTTGTACATATTGGGGTGGTAGTAAGGATTGGTTATGACACCTTGAAACCCTTCTTCTAATTCTATAATATGTTCAAATTCTCTATCGGGGGGTACTCTTGGAGGAATGTCATAAAAAACCTTCTGATGTTTGTGAAGCAATACATGAATATCATCTGGATAATGTCGAGGATGATCTAGTGGCTCCCTGTCAGAAATGTAGCACTCAACTTCCCACTCTATGTCTCCATGCCGCATCACTTCCTCCATACTGTGAGATGACACGATCATGGGAGGATACTGGTGCATATCCTGTAAAACCACCTGTTTTCCATATGGTCCCATGAACTCCATTTCCATATCCCTTTGATTAGTAGTGTATTCCCAAATGGATTATAACCATTGAACTCCAAGAACCACATTAGTTTCTAGCACATCCACCACAAAGAAATCATCTGTCAGCATATAATTCCCCATGGTTATTTTCAACTTGGGAATCCATTTAGTGCACTCCATCTTATATCTTTTGGGTATGATCACGGTGAATCCTTCAAACTCCTTTGTCGGAATACCTCTCCTGTCCACCAAAGTTGCATCTATAAAGTTTTGGGATTCCCCACTATCAATCAACATTGTAACCTTGTGCCCCTACAGGACTCCTCGGACTCTGAAAGTGTGGTACCTGGGAAGTCCCAACATGGATGCCATAACAGGGCCCTTAGCCCCAACCTGTGATGTCTCCTCACCCAATGTCTAGTGTCCCTATTATTGTTATCGTTGCTCTTCCTCATCATCACTATCATTATCCGAATAGACCTCAATATAATGAGCCTTATCAGTCTTGTCTTTCTCGACACACTTGTGCCCTATTACCCATGAATCCTGATAACTAAAGCACAATTTCTTCTTTCTTAGCTCCTTTTTTGTTTCTTCATCCAGATTGGGCTTCCCAGCCCAATCCCTCTGAAATGGTTTTGTTTCCTAGCTCTTTTGTGGGAAGGTGGGTTTCATAGGAAACCTTCTCTTAGGAACAACATCCTGTGTGTCCCTAGTACGACTGATTGCATCCTGCAAAGTGGTGGGTTTATAAGCCTTCACCCATCCATGTAATGGATTTGTTATCCCCTCAATGAACAACATCACCAAGCGTGCCTCAGATATGTTTGTCACCATCACTACTAATCTCTGGAACTCAGAGATAAATGCCTCTAGGCTACCTGTCTGCTTGAGTTGAGCCAACTCTCGAAAATGGATCTCTGGGTCTTTCCTATAAAACCTTTCAATGATCCTATGTGTGAAATTGAGGTATGAAGTGATGCATGAATGACCTAGTGTCACTAACCCATGGTACCACCACTCATGGACTTATCCATCCAAATGCAAGGTGGCAAGCTTAATAACATCAGCTTCAACCATTTTGTTGAGATGGAAATAAGTGTCCTACTTCTGCACCCATGTTCTAGCAGTGGATTTTGATGACCCATCAAAGTTTGGAACGGTCACTTTTCCCAATGTGCATTGTAATTCCGTGTTTTGGGATATCATCCCTTTGGCCCCCCTTATGCTTGTTCTTGCTTTTTAAGTGAAAAAATCATGAAAGGACATGGCAGCCTGAAAATCATCTCCCAATCTCTGGTACTCCTCCAAATAATCTCCAAGGGGTATATCCTGGTCAGTCTACTCCATTCGCCTCGATGTATCATTATCAAGGAATTGAGGCATGGTATGCCTGGGTGTCCTGGTGTACAAATCGGGGTGGCTCTGCATGCTGGTGTGAGAGTGGCTTCCTTCCCCATTATTAGAATCCCTTTCACCGTTATGATTTTGCTTGTCTTGACTCTCCATGTTGTTAAATTCCATCTGCCCCATCAAATCCATGATTGCTTTCTGACCCCTGGCCAAATCATTCAATGCATTGAGAAGACTTTTGAAATCTTGTTCATATGTGTCACTCATGATGTCTTCACCCTTATCTACCTTATTTATCTCAGGTTGAGCTTCTAATTCCTAAATTGGTTCTTCCCTATCCAATGGAGATTCTCGACTATGGTATCTCTTCCTTCTGTGGGTGACATTCTTCCTATCCTCCCTATTCATTTACTGCCCAATTATTTTAACTTTTAGATCCCCACGGCTGAGCGAGGAACATGCTCTGATACCACTGTAAAATTCCCAATTGGTTTCTTTACAAGTTTCCTCGATTTTGGTTTGTAATTTTATTAAACAGTTTAGATACCAGCTTCTCAGCAAATTTAAAAAAATTATAGATGCACACACACAGAATTAACCATAATAGAACAATTATGTTTTCATGTCATTTCTTGAAGGAGAGTACACAGATTTATATTCCAACCCTTCTAAAAGGTTGTTAACAATGATCTTATAGCAAATTTACCCACCAAATTTACATACTAAGCTACAGCAGGAAATTAAATTAAACCTGGGTTTGATTGGCTGAGTATTTGACTCATGTAGAAGATGGTGTGGAGAGATTAAGCTACATAAGAAACATATATATCAATCTGCAAGATGATATATTCAAGGTAGGTGCCCCTCTTGGATGCTATTACTCCCAGATTGTGAATACACTTTGACAACAACAGTATTATACCTTGGAACAGTGAATCGACTCCTCTCTAACTTGATCTCATACCCAGAAATCGCCTATGATCTCACAACAAGGAGGTATGACAGATATGAATGCATATTTGTGGTACAAATGCGCCCAAAATAGAGATATGATGGTGACCTTAGATCCTCTTCTCCTGTAACCACTGAACTCAACTATATCAATGCCACTTTGGAGAGGAAATGCGCCCAGAGTAGGAATAGCCATGAATTTCCCTTTTTCCTCAGCAATATATGCCACTAACTCTCAACAAATCGCTTTTAAGTGGCAGCAGTAAGTCACCCTCTTTATGGAAAAGATGGTGCTATGTTTTGGGAGTAGTTTATCCATTGGAAATGGTGAAGTTGTTTCCCCAAACTCAGCTACCACATGAACTTTCCCCACCATATAAATCTTCAACCCTCCACAATGAAACGCACCACAATGAAACACACCACAACTAGAAACTCTACTACAATATGCATAAAATTGAAGTTCAGTGAAGAAATCTAAAGATGATTCCTTCCCGCAACTAGCTTAGGGTGTATAGTTTCAACACCAAAACAAGGGTTTCTGAAAACCCTAGAAAACTCTCCAAGAACTCTCCAAATCTATTTTCTCAATGTGTAAGAATCGATGATAGATTCCTCCTATCCCCTTTTTTTTATACTTCTAACTTGATCTTTTCTTTCCTTCTCTTATGAATGTGGGATAATAATCCCACTTGAATTTTTTTTGTCGTTCTTCATATTCCCTTGATTAACCCTAGCCCACGGGAACTCAATTAGGCTAGTGAAATTCTCTCTAGACAGATAGGACATTATACACATACTATAAAATAATAAAACAAAAAATTATATCTAATGTAATTTTAATACTTTAAAATGTTTTTTCAAAAAGTTTAAATGAAAAAATTATACATAATTTGTTAATAGATTAATAAGAGTACAAAATTATTAAAAAAATAACAATACAAACAAAAAATCAC
>ML788521.1:31420-58845 GCA_009831015.1 Picea engelmannii | reverse complement strand
AATTATTCACATAAAAATCCAATTCACATAAATAAACATCAAACATCATCTTATATCTATAAAGTTTTATTATAAATAAATTATTTACATAAAAATCTAATTCACATAAGTAAACATCAAAAATCATCTTATATCTTTAAAGTTTAATTTACATAATTAAATATCAAAATTCATCTTATATCTTTAAAGTTTTATTATGATTTGTTTTAAAACATCATCTTATATCTTAAAAGTTTTATATAATTTGTGATATGCATATATTTGATTAATGACTAATATTTATTAAATATAACATAAAGTACTATTAAAGAATAATAAAATGTTGTATGTGATGAAAAACATCAAATTATTATTTTTAAATATTAAAATATTAATATTTATTATATATTATTAAATATTTTTTAATAAATAATATTAAACAAGACCATTGTTTAATAAAGTAGGATGATAATTGATTATGTCTCATAATTCACATAAATAAGCATGACACATCAATTTATATGTTTAAAGTTTTACTATGATTTATGATAAAATGCATGTATTTGCTTAATGAGTAATCTCTATTGAATAGAGTATAAATACTTATTAAAGAAGATGATCTATGAGATGGAAAAAAATAATAAATTGTTATTTTTAAATATAAAAATATTAATATTTATTACATTTTATTATATATTTTAATAATGTGTTTTTAATAAATAATATTAAACAAGGTTAGTATTTTGTAATAAATGATGACTATATATATAAAAGTTAATGAAGGAATGTGTCTAAGTGTTCTATTTCTTGGACTTATTTTGGTCATGATTTGATTCATTTTGGTTATATATGAATCCCAAAAATAGAAAAGTTAGACTACTCTCTTAAGTAAACTATCACTAATATTTATTATGTAATGTTTATTTAGACTTCAATTATTATTATAATTATTATTATAAGAATTCTCAAAATTCATGATATGTTATGTAACTAAATTATTAAATTTATGATGGATTAAACAAATGTTTGATTTTTATGATATGATTTCAAAGAATCCAAATCACCAAAATTTAATAAATACATACAATAAAATAATATTTAACAAAAAATATTCCATCTAATGTAATTTTAATGTTCTAAAATGTTTTTTCAAAGCGTTTGAATGGAAAAATTATATAGAATTTGTTAAGAAATTGATAAAGATACAAAATTATTAAAAAATTGGCAAGACAAATAATTCAGAAAAAAAATCACATCATGTAAACACATTTTGATTTTTTTATATATATACTTAATCTTTCTTTCTTTTTTCTTTTTTTTACAGGAACAGTTATGGGATTATATTAGAAACTTGGCATGAATGCCTCAATTTAGATTACAAAATTTGGGAGCAGAGCCCAGAGTACTTTTCCTATTAGGAGGATCATGGCTCTTATGCTAATATTCCAGTTCTTCTTACATGCAACGATGGTATCCATTTTCGTGATTTGCCCAAGCTTGTGAATACAAACAAATTGCTTCAAAAGGATGCAATAGAACATGGTAAGTAGAGGGTTAAGGAATTGGATCCCAAGATTCATCTATGTCTCTTAGAATGGATCCGACAGAAAGGAGGACTGCTTTATTTGCTTCCAAATCCGCTTCCTCACTGTTCGTTTTCAGCACATGGAAAAAATTCGAGTTCTGCAAGGATTTTGCCAGGACTTTGATTCTAAAGATCATTCTTGCAAAGCGCAAATCTGACGGGGCAGAATTGGTCACTAAGGATTTAATGATGACCTGCGAGTCTCCGAAAACATTTACCTCATTGATGCCCAAGTCTTTGAGATACTTGAGTCCTTGGAAGAGAGCCATCGCTTCAGCTTGAATGCTGGAAGTATGGCCCAGGCCCCAGGCGAAAATGTGGATCGTTCTGCCTTCTAAATTCTTTATAACTCCCCCTGTGCCGACTTTTCCTGGGTTGCCTTTGGCTGCCCCGTCAAAGAAGAGGGAGTGTCTTGATTCCTTGGAGATCCAGTCATAGAAATATTTCTCATTTTCTCTTATTTGCCACTTTTTGGGAGGGGTGGTGATGCTTACTTCTTTTTGGAAATGCAGATCAAGTGAGGCGCCCCACTCAAGGTCTTGCTGGCATAAGTTTGAGTCATCCAATTGGTCTACCAAGCATTCTTTAAGCTGGCATTTTATCTTGATCACCACAAATTTAGCATCATGAGCTTTATTTCTGAAGATCCTTTTATTCCTCTCTAGCCAAATTTGTCAGCTGATGATTTTTGGAACGGAGGACCAGGCGGCTTTGATGATTCTGTTTTTTGGAAAGGGGCCAGGATATCTAGCCAACCAGTTTGTGAACAACTCGGAAATGGAGCTAGGGAGTTCAAAGTTGGATCTCCAAGTGCCTAAGAGCTCATGTCAGATTTGTGTTACGAATTTTCACTCCAATACCAAATGGCAGGCGCACTCAACGTTTTCTCTGCACAATATGCACCTAGATGGACCATAAATTCCCCTTTTCTGTAATCTATCATCTGTTAAAATTTTTCTATGGCACAGTAGCCAGCTAAAGAAGTCGATTTTCAGAATGGAGGGGTGATTCCAGATCCACTTCCAGGGTGCTGGATCCGAAGGAACGTGAGGCCGCTCCAGTAGCTTGGCATAGCCCTGCGCCATAGAAAAACCACCAACCATCGGCCCCCAGCCACGAGTGTCCTTTCTCCTCGCGTGAGTGGGAGCCAAGCCATGCAAAAGGGAAAAAAACTCATCGCGATCGGCCTGGAGTTCCAGGGGTACTTCGATTTGCTTCCAACTTGCCCAGGTTGTACCATTCCATAAGGAGAGGTCCCACAGCATTTTATAACCGGCGTCATCCAACCACAGGCGCAGCGAATGCAGGGAGTTGTTCTCTGCCAGCGGAGAATTGTTCATAATTTGATCATTCCACACATTGATGCTTTTGCCATTTCCAGGGATCCAGAATGCGTGTGAATTGATCAAAGGGACGGCCTTGATTCATAGATTGAGGAGGGGCGACTTGATTTGGGGGAGTGGATTGTCCAGGCATCGGGTTCTCTTACCTTTAAAATATTTCTTCCACAATGCCAGTTGTGCCCAACCAGGATTGGGAGCAATGATTCTCCAAATAGATTTCACTCCCACGGCTATGTTTTGGGAGCAGAGGTTTTTAAAGTTCAAACCCCCCTCCATCAATGGCTTGGAGACTATTTCCCATCTGATGAGAGGAATTTTTTTCTCATTCTGCTTTCCTCCCTTCCAAAAGAATTGATGAATGCAATCCTCCATCTTCCTGGGAATGCCTACAGGAGCAAGAAGAACCGAGAAATGAAATAAAGGAAGGTTGTGGAGTACATCTTTGATGAGCACCGTCTTACCTGCAATACTGAGCCAGGAGGAACCCCATGCCTGCATTTTAGTTTTGAATTTCTCTATTTGGGGAAGCCAGTCTCGGTTGGAGGCTTTCTTGAGAAAGATTGGGAGCCCAAGATACTTGAAAGAAGACCAGGATGAGGAGGCGGCAAATCCAAAGCATATGGCCATAGCATTGAGAGAGGAGGTTGAAACGTTCCAGCCATAAATGTGACATTTCCCATTGTTTAGCTTGCTGCCAGATTCCTTACAGAACTTGTCCAATACTTATTTGAACCTAGCAACCAAAATCACTTTGGCAGCCCCCAACAACAAAGTATCATCGGCAAAGAGGGCGTGATTGATTTTTTTAACTCCTCTTGCAATACTTAGCCCAATAATCTCATGATCTTGTTGTTTCTTTTCAAGGTAAAAACTGAGGACAGAGGCTTGTAGAACAAAGAGGACACCCTTGCCTAAGTCCTCTCGAGGCTTTGAAGAAGTCAGCAGCCCTACCATTCACTAGGGGGGCGATCCAGGGCTCCAAGATACAAGCTCGAATCCAATTTATGAATCTCGATCCAAACCCAAGCTTATGAAAAACATCCAATAGGAAGCTGTGTCTAATTTGGTCAAAAGCATTTTCTAGATCAAGCTTCACAACCATACCTTTTCCTTTTTGGTGAAGGCTTGAGTGGATCGCCTCTTGGACTAAAGTGAAGTTGTCCACAAGTTGCCTTCCATGGATGAAGCCTCCTTCGTTCTCCAGTATAATCTTGGGGAGGATGTTCTTAAGTCTGTTGGTTATCACTTTGGTGATCAACTTGTACCCTATGTTACAAAGGGATATCGGATGAAATATGTTGAAGGTTTTGGCTCCTTTCTCCTTAGGAATGAGGGCAAGGAATGCAGAGTTAGTGTTGCCTCCGATTTTCTGACAGTTTTGGGATTTTAAAATCATTTTAAAGAAATCCTTTTCTACAATCTGCCAGCAGGATTGGAGGAATCTGGATGTAAATCCGTCCAGGCCTGGGGCTTTGTTAGGGTCCATAGCATAGAGGGAATCCTTTACTTCACTTTTGGTGACTTTGGTTTCTAGCAGTGGATTCATCTTCGTTGTTATCAATTGGGGGACCACTTCCAGAAGTTTATAATTTTGGCCCCAACTCCTCTTCATCATTATACATATTTTTAAAATGGAGGGAGGCTACCCTTTTGATACTAGTATTGACCTTGTGGGTGATATTTTCTTCCTTAATTTTTGAGATGGCATTTGACCATTTCCTTGCTTGGGCTTGTTCGTGGAAAAAGGAGGAGTTCCTGTCCCCTGCTTTGAGCCATAGGCTTCGTGATTTTTGCCTCCAGTATTCTTCCTCGGCCAAGCAAGCCTTGTGATAATTCTGCTGAAGATGTGCCTCTTTGTCTAAAGCCTCTTTTGTAATTTTAGCATCTTCTGAATGCAAATGGTGGAGCTCTAAGGCGCTTTGAATTTTTTTCCTTTCAGTGGCAGGATTAGGCAAATGTTTGGCCCAGCTTTTTAGAGTAGCTTTCGTTCTTCTGAGTTTCTCCTCCCAAACAAAAAAAGGGGAGCCCTTGACTGGCTGCTTCCAACTTTCCTTGAACATGTCCATGAAGTCTGGTTCCTTGACCTAAAGAGGGCTAAATCTGAAAGGTATTGGGCCAAGATCAAGATGCGCTAGCAGCTCAAGTTTGATGGGTTTGTGATCGGAAACGCTGCAAGGAAGAATATGCATTCTAGCCTCTAACCCTAGAAGGAGGAAGGAACTTTGAACAAAAAATCTATCTAATATTGCTGCAATATGTCCAGGACCGACTCTTTTATTTGACCAAGTGAACTTACCAGTAGAGGGCTTGATGTCTAGCAAGTCCTAGTCCTGCATAAGGTCTTCTGCCCATTCCCTTACCGAAACCCTTACGATGTTGCCCCCTCTCTTTTCTACTGAGAGTAAAGTGAGATTAAGATCTCCAACAATGATGACATTTTCCAAATTTACTAGGTCTGCCAGGTTTCTTACGGAATCCCAGCAGGCCTTTTTCTCCCTAGCATTAACTAGGACGTACACATTAAAAAGGCTTATGATCTCCTTTGTGACGAGGTGTTGCAGCTTTAAAAAAAACCAATGAGTGTTTAGGGTCTCAGAGACTAGTGAGAACTTATTAGTGTTCCAGAGAGTGCCCAACCCCCCTGATGCTCCTCGAACAGAGACTGCTTGCGCTCCACCTTTATTCCAGAATTTCTTACTTGTTTCAAGGAAGACTGTGTCCTCCATTTTTGTCTCATGAATGAGGAGTATGTCTGGGGTTTCTATTCTTATTAGAATTTTTGTGGATTCTTATTTGACTCTACTCCCCATACCCCTGCAGTTCTAGGAGACAACCTTCATCATTTACTTTTATTATGTTGGGCTCCCTTGGAGCCCTGAATTTGGTGTCTCGCCATCTTCTGAGTTTTTTCCAATAGTTTCTCAAGGGTTGGCTGGGAGCCCTGGAGCTTGTCTTTGTACATTTCCTATTCTCTTTTTTCCCATGTTGACTTGCGGCCTCTTGTGGATCTTCTAACAGAGGTTTGAGAATCTCCTAGTTCGCCTTCCTCCTCTGAGTCCTCTAATTCTTGAACTTCCTCCTCATCTTATGAGAATTTGTGTTTTGAGCTCTCTGCAACACTTCCACCTTTGATCGAGCCGGAGGGGGTCTCTTTGGCTGGGGAGTTTACCTTTTGAGTCTCGCCCTCTTGAGCTTCCTCTATTTCCAAGCTTAGAGGCCCAAACTTGTTCTCTTTCCCCATCAGTGGAGGATTTTTCTAAATAGGGGCCGACTGAGGGCCTTTGCCAGATTGGACACCGGACTTGTGGGTTTTATGGGAAGACTTAACATGCTTGATCTGATTCCAGCCCTCCTCCTTCCCTTTCTCTGCCTCACCATTGGTCGAACAACCTCTGGAAAAGTGGTTGTAGACATGGAATTTTCGGCATTTGAAGGGCAGTTGCTCGTAATCTATCTTTTGCACATGGGTCCAACTGCCGACATTGATTTTTATGGCCTCTGGAAGACCCAGCTCTAGATCTACCTCCATGCATATTTTGGCACAATCATCTTGATCCTTATTGTCCACCCGATCTATAAATTTACCCAGGGCATTGCCTATGTGCTTCAGTGAATCCCAGTTCCAACAGTGAACTGGAAGGTTTGGGATCTTGACCCATACCGGGACCGCAGAGGGAACATCGGCTGTAGGGTCGAAATTCGGCGTCCATTTGTTAAGATACAAACCCTGGGGGCCCATGAAATAGGGGCCATTTCGGAAGATCAGTTCCTTGTCCTCTTTCGAAGTGAACTCGAACATGAAATAACCTCTCCCCAAGAAGTAGGAGGTTACGTTGTTTTTGATTAATGGAGCCCAGTTTTTTCCGACCCGGTTCTCTGTGGTTTTTGGTGAGGGCTAGAGCCATGTGAACTGGCCTACGAGAGCACGATCTACCAGGGACCGAGCAACCTGGATCGGTCCCTCTGGAGGAAGAGAAATCTCAGGGATCTCATCTAGTTTCTTCACAAACTTTGTCGCTTTGCATTTCTTCTTCTTTGGCAAGGATGCCAACAACTTGTTGAACGCATCTACAGCAGAGAGCGGAGATGGAGGAGGGGGAGGCCCCTGGGGCATGCCCAGAACCTCCATGGAGGTGAGAGAACCCTAGCTCCAGGCACGACACAGTCAAGTCGAGCCTCACGCAGTCGCTCAAATATATATACTTAATCTTAATCATGTAATAAAACGATAAATTAAACAATAAATTATTCACATAAATAAACATCAAACATCTTTAAAGTTTTATTATGATTTGTTATAAAACATCATTAAGTTTTACTATGATTTGTGGTAAAATGCATATCTTTGTTTGATGGCTAATCTCTATTAAATATAACATAAAATACTATTAAAGAGCAAGGAATAATAAGATGTTAAGATGTTGTGTGTAAGGGAAAAATACTAAATTGTTATTTTTTTCAAATACTAAAGTATTAATATTTATTATATATTATTAAATATTTTTAATAATATGTTTTTAATAAATAATATTAAGTAAGAATATTGTTTAATAATACTGGATGATAATTGATTATTTTTCATAATGGACATAAATAAGCATCAAACATTATTTGATATCTTTAATGTTTTACTATGATTTATGATAAATGATAAAATGCATGTATTTGCTTAATGAGTAATCTTTATTGAATAGAGCATAAATGTGTATTAAAAAATAAGGAATAGTAAGATGTTGTGTGAGATAGGAAAAAATAATAAATTATTATTTTTAAATATTAAAATATTAATATTTATTATATATTTTAATAATGTGTTTTTAATATTCGGATGGGGTGACACGTTGTACTTCAACCTCACATAGGGTGGAGTCAGACTTGGTCATTAATAAGGCAGGTCGACTCCCATCCCCTCACCATTAAGGATGGGAGCAAGCCTCAACCACCAGCCTCACACCATGGGACTTCTCCCTTGCGTGAACAGTCTGGAGGCACAGACAGTAAATGTTGGAGAAATGATGGTGGAACCTGTCCTGTCGCTCCTCTCGGATATCATCCAAATTTGTCATGGCTTCCTCCATTTTGCATTTGGCTCGCACCAGGCTGGCAACTTTGAGCTCTAGTGCGGCCACCGGAACACCCTTTGCATTTTAGTCACCAGAATTGGCATCCCAATGACGTGAGAGAGAGGGAAGCCACGTCATGGCTCCGCCTAGTACACCTTCGCTCCATGACAGAAGAGACAGCAATGGGTGGAGCGCGCGTTGTCCATGGCTCAAACTCAGATTTTGCACAGGGAAAAGACGGTCAGGTCACCTCCCATGGAGTATGTGGAGGAGGTCTTCCCAGAGGAGCTAATTCAAATTCCTCCAGAGCCTCTTCTTTTCATAGTACCAGAAAACTGGCAGCCACCAAACAACCTCCTGGGGGAAGTCACCAAGGCTGCCACTGTGGAGCATCAAGGACGCAGCACCATGGAGGCTCAATTGGATGATTTTCCCACTTGCTACATCGAGGAGGAGCTTCCGGAAGAGTTGGATTTTCAGGATGTTTCACTCGCAACTGGCTACAATTCTTCCAAAGCCATGGAGAGTGATAAGGACTAGAAGAAGCAGACATAGGAACAGGGTCAGAGTGCAACAATGGAGCAATAGAGCGGGGCAGCAACAAGCAAGGCCGCGGAGATCCAAGCGGGTGGCACGTCGAAGGCGGGTGGCAAGGTCCTTGCGCCACCTCCCATCTCAACCATGCAGGAACAATGGCATGTCCCACTGTCATTCTTCCACCCAGAACATCTAGAATTGATGTTCGATTTGAGAAGCCAAATGACGGACCAAGTCCACCGTGACACTCTCATGAGCCAACATATTGACATTTTGTACGACGCCTTCTCCAATGCGCCTTTGTACGACGCCTTTTCCAATGATTTATGATAAAATGCATATAATTGTTTAATGAGTAATCTTTATTAAATAGAACATAAATACCGATTAAAAAAACATGAAATAACGTTGTGTGAGATGGGAGAAAATAATAAATTGTTATTTTTAAATATTAAAATATTAATATTTATTATATATTTTAATAAAATGTTTTTAATAAATAATATTAAACAAAACTAGGATTTAACAATAAATGATGATAATTATTTATTTATATATATAATGTTAGTACTTGAATAAATAGTTTGAGAAGAGCACTAATGGGTAATATGTGCTAAAACGGTAATGGGAAGCATAAATTATTAATTAAGAGAGAAAATGAGATTTTTAAGGAGAAGAGCATATTACTATATGCTTAATGTGAAGTAAGTGGTAGTCGGTCTTCACATGAGAGGTTAACCTTAACATAAAGGAACACTGAAAGGAACTTGTTTGGAAAGCTTATTTGTTTAAATCATTATTGGGGTTTTATTCTAATTGATGAGTCATTGAGACACAACCTTTAAGGATGAGTATTATTTCTATTTATTTCAATTATATAGAAAAAGTAAAAGGTGGAATTTGCGTGGAATGTATATCTCTATTTATATCATTCAAAATGGAATTTGTATGGAAGGTCTCTTTGTTTAAATTATTCAAACTTCAAGGTTTTATTTCAATTGATGTCATCGAGAAATAACCTTAGAGAATGTGTATGATTTCAATTATGTATAAAAAGTAAAAGGTGGAATGTGCATGGAAGGTTTGTTTGTTTAAATCATTCAAGGTGGAATTTACATGGAAGGTCTCTTTGTTTAAATCATTTAAAATCTAAATCTTTATTTCAATTCATGTGATTGAGACATAACCTTCCAAAACAAGTATTATTCCAATTATGTAGAAAAAGTAAAAGGTAGAATATGCATGGAATGCACTTTGTTTAAATCATTCAAGGTGGAATTTGCATGGAAGGTCTCTTTGTTTAAATCATTCAAAATCTAGGGTTTTATTTCAATTCATGTGATTGAGACATAATCTTTAAGAATGAGTATTATTCTAATTATATAGAAAAAGTAAAAGGTGGAATGTGCATGAAAGGTCTCTTTCTTTAAATCATTCAAGGTGGAATTTGCATGGAAGGTCTCTTTTTTTTAAATCATTCAAAATCTAGGGATTTATTTCAATTGATGTCATTGAGAAATAACTTTTGAGAACTAGTATTATTGTTAGGATATGTCCCTAACCCCTCGTAGTTAGTCATTAGTTAGTTATCATTGTAATAAGTGGTCAACCCTCATTATTATCGGGACCATGAGTAGTTAGAAGGTTGGTTAGTGGAATGTTATAAATAAACCATGGTATTGGCCAAAGGACCGAATGTTATATGAGGAACCCGGGCCAAAGGATACTGAACCCACTCCACCCCTCTCGGACATCGTTGCACCTCCCGTGGAACCGGAAGAACATGTCATCTATCTCCAAGCCCTTGCTAGTATTTCTGCTCCATAGACATTAAATATCAAAGGATACATCAAATAGTGACCAGTAGTAGTGTTGATTGATAGTGGAAGCACCCATAATTTTATTCATCATAGGGTCGTCGAGGATGCCAATTGTTTTATTCAACCAGTTTCAAATTTTCAAATTCTCATAGTTAATAGTGGTATAATGAAATGTAGGGGTCATTGTGAGAATGTCAAACTCCAAATGGGTGATTATACCCTGAAAACTCACATGTTTTCCATTTCCATGGGTGGTTTTGATATTGTCTTGGGTGTTGAATGGTTGCGCACATTGGGACCGATTACCATGGATTATTAGGAATTATATATGCAATTTACTCAAGAGGTTCACACCTATACCCTCTGTGGCTTGCATGCTAGGTCCTCGAAAAATATTAGCTCTCACAGAATGGAGAAACTCTTGAATAAAGGTCATCATGGGGTGATTTCCCAATTTAATTGCATCCAGGTACAAGAGCCATCATCCTCCACAATCCATCCCAACCTACAACTCGTCATGTACAAGCACCATCGGGTCTTTGAGACATCCACAGAATTACCCCCATCCCAAGGTGAGTATGATCACAACATCCCTCTCCTTCCTGGTAGTCATCCCCACAATGTACACCCTACAGGTACCCCTTTGCTAAAAAAAAAAGAAATAGAAAAAATAGTGCAGGAATTATTGGAAGTCGGGGTTACTTTGAGATCCGAAACTAGCCTTTCGGACTTGGAGAGGGCACTTTCTTTTCTACACGTGTAAGATACTTTCCAAGAAATAAGGTTATTGGCGCATGTGTCCATATTTATCTTCCCCTAATAAATTGACCATTAAGGATAAGTTTCTCATTCTTTTCATTGGTGATCTGTTGGATGAGCTCCAGGGTGCCTGTTTCTTCACCAAACTAAATCTTCACTCCGGTTATCACCAGATTAGGATGAAGGAAGCAAATATTCTAAAGACCACTTTCATAACTCATGAAGGCCATTATGAGTTCTTAGTAATGACTTTTGGGGTTTGCAATGCTCCATCTACCTTCCAAAGTGTCATGAATAAAATCTTGAAGCCGTACCTTCGGGAGTTTGTTCTCATGTTCTTTGATGACATTCTTATTTACAACTGCACTTGGGATTCCCATCTTCAACATGTGGACAAACTACTCCAATTATTATCGGACCATCATTTGTTTGTAAAAAAATTCCAAGTATTCTTTTGGAGCAAGTGAGGTCGAATACTTGGGACACATTGTCGGTCATTACGGAGTACGCATGCACCCAAACAAGATTCAAGCTATGTAGAATTGGCCACATCCTAAGACCTTGAAAATCCTATGGGGTATTCTTGGCCTCACAGGATATTATAGGAAATTTGTCCACCATTATGGAGAAATGTCTAGCCATTGATGACCCTTCTTAAAAATAATGCATTTCAGTGGACCCCTGCAGTTGAACAATCCTTCCTAGATTTGAAGCAGGCCATGTGTACTACTCTCGTCTTAGGAATCCCTTATTTCAACCAAACTATTTTGGTTGAATCAAATGCTTCAGGCATTGGTATTGGTGTAGTTCTTACACAAGACGGTCGACCTCTTCCTTTCACTAGCTAGGCTTTGAGTGGTCGCAATTTGGGTAAATATACATATGAAAAGGAAATGATGGTCATTCTCTATGATGTGCACACTTGGTGACCATATCTATCGGGGCATCTCTTTCAGATCAAAATCGATCACCATAGTCTGAAGTATTTCCTCGATCATAGGTTTTCCTCCCTAGAAAAAAATAAATGGCTGACCAAAATATTGGTCTATGATTATGAGATCATATATAAGAAAGGAAAAGACAATGTAGTGGCAGATGCATTGTCCAAACAATATGAAGATGACGGTTCCCTCTTTTCTCTATCATTACCAATCCCCCATTGGACTGATGAAGTTCGGCGTGAATGGCTGATCCATCCCACTATCTCACGGATAATTCAGTGACTTCAAGCTAACAATAGCCCTCCCATCGGTTATACTTGGAAAGAAAATGTACTCATATATAAGGATCGCTTGGTTTTGTCTCTGAACTCAGCACTCAAGCCCCAAATCTTAAATGAGTTGCATTTTTCTTCTCTCGCAGGTCACTTAGGATTCCAAAATACCTATGCTCAGGCTTGCAGCTCCTTTTTTTGGGAAGGTATGAAGAAGGATATACTCACCTTTGTCACCGAATGTGATATGTGTCAATGCCATAAAGGGGAGATTGTCAAGACCCTCATAGCTCTCTATCCATTACCCATTCCAACTTCTATTTGGACTGACCTCTCCATGGACTTTACAGTGGGCCTACCCAAAGTGGGTAACAAGTCAGTCATAATGGTGGTGGTTGATCACCTCTCCAAGTCTACACATTTTTGTACCTTACCACACCCTTTTATGGCAACCCTAGTTGCACAAGTTTTCATTGATCATATTTTCAAGTTGCATGGCATGCTAACATCCATTTTATATAACCATGACCCAACCTTCACCAGCACCTTTTGTCATGAATTGTTCAAATTATAGGGCACGCAATTGAACATGAGTACAACATACCACCCACAGACAGATGGCCAAACCGAAGTGGTCAATTAGTGTTTGGAAACTTACTCGTGTTGTTTTGTTTTAGAAAAACAACATTAGTGGGTGCAATGGTTACCACTGGAAGAATGGTGGTACAACACTTCTTATCATACAACCACCAAAATGACACCATATGAACAACCCCCTATAGTAACTTCCTATTTTTCGAGCACATCAAAGGTCCAAGCTATTGACAAGTTGTTTCAAGGTAGGGAAGTTCCCTCACAGCTTTAAAGGAAAACCTCCACATGGCCCAAAATCGCGTGAAGCAACAAGCTGACCAATGGCGCTCTAAAAGGGTTTTCCAAGAAGGTGATCAAGTGTTTCTCAGACTCCAACCTTACAAGCAAACATCGCTCAAAGCTTAGGGCCACTACAAGTTGGAACCCGAATTTATGGCCCCTATCGTATTTTCAAACGCATTGGTCCAATTGCCTACAAACTTGCACTTCCAGTTGCCTCCAAAATCCATCTGGTGTTTCATGTTTCCTGTTTGAAGAAAGTGGTGGGTTAGAATTTTCATGTTCAAACCATTCTACCTGAACTAGATGAATAAGGCTCCATTTGGATGCAGCCTAAATATGTCCTCAACATGCGAGAACGTCACCTGCAGGACCGCACTATCAAAGAAGTGTTGATCAAATGGAAGGATACGTCAGAGAGGATGAAACTTGGGAACCATTTTCCACCCTGCAACAATCTTCGCATCTTCAACCTTGAGGAAAAGATTTCTTTTGAAGGGGGAGGGCATGTTAGTATATGTCCCTAACCCCTCGTAGTTAGTCATTATTTAGTTATCATTGTGATAAGTGGTCAACCCTGAATATTATCGGGACCACAAGTGGTTAGAAGGTTGGTTAGTGGAATGTTATAAATAAACCATGGTATTGGCCCTTGGTATTGGCCCGTGGTATTTTTTGTTGTGAAATGTATTTAAAGAATGCGTCTCTCCATTGTATGTTGTTGCGTATTATTCTAAGAGAGCTCTTCTCATTTGGAGGTTGCCCCCTCAAAGAGGCAAGTGAACTAAGCTTTTTTTGGTATCAATATTATATTTATGCTCTATATTTCTTATTTATATTTGATGTTCCTATTACTTGCACAATATATTTTCTTTTTTATTTAATTGTTCCAGGTATATTACAATTATTCCAATTATGTAGAAAAAGTAAAAGGTGGAATGTGCATGGAAGATCTCTTTGTTTAAATCATTCAAGGTGGAATTTAAATGGAAGGTCTATTTGTTTAAATCATTTAGAATGTAGGAGTTTATTTCAATTGATTTGATTGAGACATAACCTTCGAGAAAAAGTATTATTCCAATTATGCAGAAAAAGTAAAAGGTGGGATATGCATGGAAGGTCTCTTTGTTTAAATCATTCAAGGCGAAATTTGCATGGAAGGTCTATTTGTTTAAATCATCCAAAAACTAGGGATTTATTTCAATTCATGTGATTGAGACATAACCTTCCAGTATGAGTATTATTCCATTTATGTAGAAAAAATAAAAGGTGGAATATGAATGTAAGGTTTCTTTGTTAAAATCATTCAAGGTGGAATTTGCATGGAAGGTCTCTTTGTTTAAATCATTCAAAATCCAAGGCTTTATTTCTGTTAGATTTTAGGGGAAAAGAAAAACAATGATATCCTTTTAAATCTATTCACTACTGTAGATGTAGATCAACACTTAAAACAAAATCTGAAGTAGATTAAACATAGACAGTATGAATATGAACATGCTAAAATGATTCTTAACAGAAGAGAAAAATTATGAATATAAACTAAGTGCAGATTCCAAACCAAAAAAAAATTATATACTTACATTTAGTAAAGCAATTAAAGATGTACCTTATGTTTAGATGTTGTCCTCTTTAATATGCTCAGAATTTTTTGTTTAAAGATCATGGATCAAAACCCCAAGGGTTTGATCTCAACCATGATCTTAAGTGGACTGTTTTTTCCAAGGAGGACTCCAGGACAATCAGCAAGAAAAGGGCTGATACAAAAACCAAAAACAACTCATCCAAAATGGTCCAAACTGAACTGAAGTGCTACAGCCAATTAGGGCTTGTCAAACCCTACACAAATCTGGTAAGAAGACACCAACATCAATAGAGGAGGTATCAAGGGTTTCCAGTAATGCAACAATAGTCTTAAGGCACCCAACAACATCCTAGAATGAAGCAAGGAGGGGGCCGTAGCACCCAACTACAACAGCAACACTTTAGAATAGCAAAGAGAGGGAAGTGTCACACTTAGGACAGCAGAGAAATATGGTGGCACACCTAGAACAGTAGAGGAGATTCGGCTCATCACAAACTCAACAATAGGGAGGTCCACAGCACCCTTATCCCAGCAACCACAACAAAAATGAAGCTCCCAACAAGAAAGGAGAAGAATTCTATGGAGGTCATACATCAAAACATTAGGAGAGAGAGTCCACCAAGGAGGTCGTACCTAGAACTAGAAACAAACTGGAGTAGCCGCAGAAAATCAGACCAAGAGAAGAGAGTGAGTGAGTGTGTGTGTAATTAAGAATGAGAGAGGGGTAGGTCCTCTTTTGTAGTTTAGAAAGAGGGGTAAGGTTAGGTTTTAATAATTAAAACAAATAATAATTGACATTTTTTAATTAATAAAAATATTAATTAAAAAGGTCAAATAAGTCAAAGTGACTTATACAAACCCAACACCACATCAATCAAGAAGGGAAACGAAATCAAGAAAAGGGGGAACTACAAGACAAATTCATGGGGGTCCTCTTCAATGGAAAACATGTCCACATAAGTCTCATGATAGCTTATAAACTTTTATCATCACTTCATAAGAGGAAACATCAATGATGTGGTCATGTCCATCTTCGTAGCTGCTCCTAGGTCTCATGGACCATCCCGGAAGAGAAGAAAAATATCACACATCATCACATCTTGGTACTCAACCAAGAACCACCTAGTCCTAGGCCAGGTTACCCTAGAACACATATGGGGGCCCTAGAACACATCTAGGGTCTTTCATCCACCAAGGTACAAGACTAAGGATCAACCCAAGCGTTTAAGCAAGGATTCCCTAGAACTCATCCAAGGGCCCTATAACACATCTAGGGACTTACATCATCAACCACCAAGGAACACATCCAAGGATCAATCCAAGCATTTAAGAAAGGATTCTCTGGAACTCATCTAGGGGCCCTAGAATACATCTAGGGACTTACATCATCAACCACCAAGGAACACATCCAAGGATCAATCCAAGCATTTAAGCAAGGATTCCCTAGAACTCATCCAGGGGCCCTGGAACATATCTAGGGACTTACATCATCAACCACCAAGGAACACATCCAAGGATCAATCCAAGCACCGATCAAGGATTCCCTGGAACACATCCAGGGGCCCTAGAACACATCTAGGGACTTACCTCTTGGTCCTTGACCAAGAACCCCAGAAATAGACTGGGGGCCCTCACTAGGTTCTTTTTCCATGGCTCAAACTACTTGGTACCAAACCAAGAACCTCAGGAGTGTATTGGGGGCCCTAGATCTTAGCTAGGGTCTTATTCTATCCTCCCAGAGAATGGCTCTTGTAGCTTCACTAATTTCAACACTCCCTCTCGGCAAGAGAGGCATTCTCAGCAACACCAATCTTGTCTCAAAATTACACAAACTTTTTCAAGGACAGAAGCTTGGTCAAAATAGTTGTGGTTTGTTCCACCGTTGGAACATACTGAATATTGAGAATGTTCTTCTGTACCATGTCCCGAACATAGTGAGATCTCATATTAATGTGTTTCAATATGTCATGAAACATCAAATTCTTAGAGAGATTTATACAAATCTGGTTATCATAGTGTATTATTGTGGGTTCCAACTCAACACTGAACAAATCTGAGAGTTGATTTCCACACTGCTTCTCTACAAGTGGCACTTGCAGCAATGTATTTTTCCTCTGTAGTGCTCTGGGCTACGGTGCCCTGTTTCCTGCTGGAACAAGAGATCATAGCTGACCCCAAACTGAAACAATATCCAGAAGTACTCTTCCAGTCCACTGTACTTCCCATCCAATATGAATCTGTAAAACCATGAAGCATTACCTCTCCACTGGAAGTGTATCTGAGCCCATAGACTATAGTTCCTCGGACATATCTCAGAACATGATTAACAACAACCATGTGAATATGTTTCGGTTTACACATGAACTAGCTGAGAGCATTCACTACATAACATATGTCTAGTCTAGTATGTACTAGATGTTGGTTGTGGAGCCTGATTATCTTCCTGATTCAGAGGTCCTTGCTTTCAGTCGTGTTTATACCCCATGAAGTATTTACACCCCAGAAGTATGTACACTCTTCCACGCGGGGGAGTGCAGAGGGGGGCTACCCCCTCTGCGGGGTCCAGGGGGGCTATCCCCCCAGTTGGGGGGTCTGGGGGCAAGCGGGCCCCCAACGGGGGTTCAGGGGCGAAGCCCCCGAAGCAAAAATTGCCTTGTAAAAGTATATTGTAATTTCATTGTAAATCTGGACCGTTCATTATAAGGTCGCAGATCTAATGGTAGAGATTATGTTAGGGTTTTTTTCCCTAGAAGGCAACCCTCTTTTATGAGGGAAATGTATCATGGCTATGGAGAGGATAGTGAATATTGTATTCTGAGAGAGGAGACTGTGAGAGAAATAAGAGGAAGTTACAACAGGTTTTGCTGTAGGTTGTATCCCTTCATTTGCTGGATAATAATAAAGGAAGGACCTGGCAATTTCTCTGGTGGACGTAGCCCACACTGGGTGAACCACGTAAATCTGTGTCTCTCTTGTATTGTGTGTCTTCTGTGTTTTGTTTCTGCATTTGTTTTATTTTATTGCTCCGCGGTCATGTTTTTCTAACACTAGATACATCAAGGACCCAATGATCTGATGATATATGGTGGGGTCTTTTGGATCTGCACCTGTAGCTTGATCATAGGTGTGGTCATGGACTTACAGTCCATCATGCCGAATATGTGAAGCACATTAACTGCATACTTTCTTTGTGAGAGAAAGATCTCACCCAGTTTCTGCCACACCTCTAAGCCAACAAAGTAATGCATAAGATCCCATTCTTTTATTTCAAATTCTTTTGATAACTCCCTCTTAGTCTAAGCTATAAGATGTTCCTCTCCATCAAGGAACAAATCGTCCACATATAAAACCAAGATAACAGGATTATTCTGCAAAATATTTATATAAATATTAGGATCTACTATACTTTTGGAGAACCCAAGACTCTGGAGAAAAACTGTCAATTCTATCATACCAAGCTCTTGGAGCTTGTTTCAATCCATACAAGGCTTTCTTGAGTTTGCAGACATGGGATTCTTTCCATGGATCACGAAACCTTCAGGATGCTCAATATAAAATTCTTGCTCAACTTCACCATTGAGAAAGGCAGTCTTAACATCCATTTGGTGAAGTTTCCAATCAAAAACTGAAGCAAGAGAGATAATGACTATGATGGAGAAAAGATCTCGTCATAGTCAATTCCTTCTTTCTGAGAGAAGCCACGAGCCACAAATCTAGCTTTGAATTTTTCAACACTTCCATCTGTTGCATGTTATGACCCAACTCACATACTGGGACTGCTCCCTCTGAGTCTCATAATATGACTACCTCCCTGCATGTGCAAATTGGCTCCCTCTGAACCTGCAAGATCCTTTGACTATGATCTGGTGTCGTATCTCTTCAAGATCTACTTGGTGTAGGTACTGTTGTCGCAAGAGTTGATTCTAGGCTGTAATAGAGCCAAGCCTTAGCACATTTTAAATGAAATAATATTTTTTTTGATTTATCAGTCATAGGAGGATTCTAGAACTAGGTCTGAAACAGGCCTTTCAATCACTTATAAATCATAAACGAAGAGGCATGACCTCATTTTCCTACTTTAATTAAAATAAGGAAGATGGATAGAAAATAGGGGATGAAAGAGACTGAAACAAAGAGTTAGGTATCTAATTCTGATAAGTCTAATCGTTATTTCAATAGAAGAATGACAAATAAATTCGAAAAACGAACATGCATATATATAACTTGTAATCTAGGCAGAAACAGTCAAGCTACAAGTCTTGTTTTGCTTACAACATAAATAGAGGAAAAGCTTAACCTAACAGGTTGCCCAATAAATGACTATAGCAGAGGTATTACTGAATTAGAGTCATTACAAGATGAATATGTAAAAGAAAGAAGAGTGAATGAATGTAAACCTGAGAAAACAATACAAGAAAAGATAGAATTACACAGTGACAAGGTATAGAATCTCTTGGCATTATGTTCTATATTTGCTGAAAGAAATGGCATTACAAACCCAGCCCGCAAAAGGATCTCGTGTTGTTTTTCCTCCCTTTTCTCATCAAAGAGATATACAATATATAAGTCTTCTTCCCCCTTCTCAAATTACTGAGAAATGATTTGAATTACAAAGAAATTCTTCCAGAAAGGAATAGGTGTCTCATTATTCAAAACTAGAAACACTGAAAGTATAACTCAATCCCTAAAATTAGGGTTTAGTGGTTGATTTTCAATAATGAGAATTTGCAATAAGGAAAAAACTAAGCCTCTAGCATGTAACAGATGAGAAACGACCCCAAAACTGACTAAGAGTCGTAAGAAACGAACTAGGAGTGTTTAACTGAAATCTAGGCACGTTCCTACATTTATGGGCCATGTCTACACGAAAACGCAGCACCGTCTTGTGGGGCACTTTTGGCTACCTTCCCGAGATCCAAATGTATATCTGAAGTTACCATTGGAAATATTATGACTTCTAGATGTCAATCGACTATTTGAGCGTGTAAAATGGCCTCTACACGGCTAAGAAAATCAAGTTTTACCAAGGCCGTTTTTTGTTTTGACGGAGGGTGTTTTCATTTTACCGCTAGAACGTTTAACCCATCGACGTTTTATGCGTAAGGATCGAACCCCGATTTCAAGCCTTCGGGCTTCGGGGAAAAGAGGAGTGACTTATTACCATTCTTCCGACGGTCAAAATCCCGAAAAGGAACGTGGTGCTTATGTATGACCCTTCTTGCGATTTTCTTGGCACGTATTGCACTCTTTCGGGCCTCCTCGTGAATTCTCTCCTTGGAGTTTTGTATGAGTTGTCTTGTGACTTGGTATGCATATGGATTTCGGTGGATAGTTGGGAGATTGGGACGTGAAGGGTATTGGACCCAATGATTTTTATAAAGAGAATAGGTGCAAAGGGTTTGGCTAAATCAACTTTAAAGTTAAATAAAATATTAATTTAAAATTATATAAAATAATTTTAAAATAATATAAAAAACAAAACTTATAATTTGTTTTTTTTGTAATTTGACACTTTAAAGCTTATTTTGGCAATCAAATAATTGTGAACTAAGACCAATAGGATGCCTTCAGAGACTTCAAAGCTTTGAGATTTTGGCCAATTGTCATGCAAGGCTTTGAGATTTTGACGGTAGAGAAACTCGGCGAAAATGGCGATAGATTTAGAGGTTTTACTGCAGTGGAAAGGTATGTGTCGGGTGGCGCAATGACTTAATGGTTATACAAGCTTATGCCAGGTGACAAGGTTCTAAAACTAACTAGCGCAACTGACCTAAATTTTGGAGAAAGACACTAAGTTTAGAAATTTTCAATATTGTTCCAACATAGGCTCCATCTAGGGATGGTGCTTTCCTGTAAAGCGCCAAGAACAGTAGACCACGTGCCTTTATCCATTGGGCAACCTGAAATCATCCTTATCAAACTCTAAACCCTGTCACTTTACTTGCACCTTTCCGAAACAAAAAACCGCTTATGCATTCATTGGGATATGGAGTCGTAATGCTTTAAAACAAAACCATACTAGATTCCAAACTGAACTGGAAACATACTGAAAACCATCGATGTACTCTAATGCTCAAAGTCAAGCTTATTTATATACATCACCTACTCTAACTGATATCACTGCTTTGTTCAAGTATAGGAAAATTTCCAAATCAACCAAGCGAGTATCCGACTAACAACTTAATTATGCTCCCATCTTTGAGCGCAAAAATGACAGGAGCAATTGTAAATTTCAAAACATGCTCTGGGAGCAGGTACTTACAGTTTGGAAATTCATACTCAAGAAGTTGGGAATAAAAAAATCAATCCCCCATTTTGACTCCATATAAACTGCTACCGGATAGTAGAAGGGAAGAGATACACCACTTTCACAATTAATCCATACTTCCTCCTGCTGGGCAAGCTGTCTGAAATGATTTTGCACATTTTGTCCACTACTGATTCTTTCTTCCACTGATGCAAAAAGGTCTCATTGAGACTTACTGGTCTGTTTCTCAATAGTTGCTAAACAAGGAGGAGAGATCAATTGTTTCAGTAACCTCTGCTTATTTCCTTCATTTGTTGTCCAAAACTCTTCTTGATAGTTGTCGTACATAGGCTGATCTCCTTCATGATGTTGTTGATTTCTTTCCTGTTCAACCAAAGTTTATTGTTGCTCATCATCTTCAGAAACACTTTCATCATATTCATCAAACAAAGGAGGACTGTCGTAAATTTTTGTGTGCGATGAAAAAGAAATCAACTCTTCTTGCTCTTCTGGATATTCATCATAAACAAGTTGCTCATAGCACGTTCTGGAACATTGACTTTCAGAAATTTATGTTTTGTGAGGATTTAGCAAAGATGGCTGAATATCCATGGACTGATTTTCATGGGGATTTACAACCATGATCATACCTGAAATCTCTATTACATTTGGATAATTATAATCCTCCTGAAACTCTTCATGAAATGGCTTTTTAGTGACATACAATTCATCATATTTCAGGACCTTTACTTGATCGTGAAACTGATAAGTAAGGGATTATGCCATAGAAAAATGACTATGTTCTATATCAGCAAACAATGATTATATATTACCTCCCATAAGTTGTTGGTCTTCGTGAATATTTAAACCAGCGATTTCATCATCATATTGTATAATTAAACCATTCTCAGCATCCTTAATATTAAAAAACTCGTTATGAACATATTTCTCTTGAACAACAGAATTAAAAATAGAGTTATATACGAATGAGCTTGAATCTAACTCTTCATCTGAAAAAGTGCTTTCCTCCTCATCACTGCAGCAAATCTGGTTGCGATCAGTTTGAAGGCCTTCTGACCTTTCTGCTTCATCTTCATGGGGTTTGGTTTGATCTTCTTCTTGAATATGATCACTAGAGCTATAATTTTCTACTTCTTTATCAGGGAACTCTTCCTCATGCTGGTCATCTTCATCCACTTGATAAATTTCTGCTATTCCTTCCTCCTCTTCAAGAGGATTTGTTTGATATTTTTGTCTTATGAATTCTATATTGCAGCAATCTTCAAAAAGGATTTCAGTTGAATATATCCTCTTACAATGTTGATGAAAAAGTGTGTGGAAATATTTCAATGAAGGAATACTGGAATGGGGTAAAGATTTATACCAGAGTCTAGCATCTCTTTCCAACGAAAACATAAACAGTTTCATGAGGAAATCTTCATGATGTACATTTAATTCATCCATGAGCTTGTGGAATTCAAATAAGTGTTGAGTAGGATTGTCATCCTCATATCCTCCAAATTTAGGAAGGACATCTTCCCAAATTTTAATGTCTGGAACAGTGTTTGGAAAACCATAAACATTTATAAACTCTGGAGGAGCAAACCTCGCAGCAATCCGAGCAGCGAACGAATTCGACATTTTGAGACCAGTGGAGTCGCCAATGAATCATGTAGATTATTTGAACCAAGGAGTCGCTAGGTGAATGATCACAGCCAATTGAATGCCTATCCCTTGTTCACCATCAAGGAATAACTATAAACTTTTTTCGTATCCCAGGAAAGATAATTTTGTTCCTCCGTCCCCAACAACGGCGCCAGAAAATGTTGTCACAAGAGTTGATTCTAGGTTGTAATAGAGCCAAGCCTTAGCACATTTTAAATGAAATAATAGTTTTTTTGATTGATCAATCATATGACGCTTCTAGAACTAGGTCTGAAATAGGCCTTTCAATCACTTATAAATCATAAATGAAGAGGCATGACCTCGTTTGCCTAATTTAATTAAAATAAGGAAGATGGATAGAAGATAGGGGATGAAAGAGACCGAAAAAAAGAGTTAGGTATCTAATTCCGATAAGTCTAATATTTATTTCAACAGAGGAATGACAAATAAATTTGAAAGACAAACATGCATATATATAACTTGTAATCTAGGCAGAAACAATCAAGCTACAGGTCTTGTTTTTCTCACAGCATAAACAAAGGAAAAGCTGAACCTAACAGGCTGCCCAATAAATGACTATAGCAGAGGTATTACTGAATTAGAGTCATTACAAGATGAATATGTAAAATAAAGAAGAGAGAATGAATGTAAACCTGAGAAAACAATACAAGAAAAGACAGAATTACACAGTGACAAGGTATAAAATCTCTTGGAATTTTGTTCTATATTTGCTGAAAGAAATGGCATTATAAACCCAGCCCCCAAAAGTCTCTTGGGTTGTTTTTCCTCCCTTTTCTCATCAAAGAGATATACAATATATAAGTCTTCTTCCCCCTTCTCGAATTACTGAGAAACAATCTGAATTACAAATAAATTCCTCCATAAAGGAACAGGTGTCTCATGATTTGAAACCAGAAATAGTGAAAGTATAACTAAATCCCTAAAATTAGGGTTTTGTGGTTTATTTTCAATAATGAGCATTTACAATAAGGAAACATCTAAGACTCCAGCGTGTAACATATGAGAAACGACCCCAAAACCGACTAAGAGTTGTGAGAAATGAACTAGCAGTGTTTAACTGAAATCTGGGCGCGTTCCTACATTTATGGGCCATGTCTACACAAAAACGCAACACCATCTTGTGGGGCACTTTTGGCTGCCTTCCCGAACTCCAAATGCAGATCTGAAGTTACCATTGAAAATATTATGACTTCTAGATGTCAATCGACTATTTGAGCGTGTAAAACGACCTCTCCATGGCTGAGAAAATCGAGTTTTACCAAGGCAGTTTTTTGTTTTGACGGAGGGCGTTTTCATTTTACAGCTGGAACGTTTAACCCATCGGCGTTTTATGCATAAGGTTGGAACCCCAATTTCGGGCCTTCGAGCTTCGGGGAAAAGAGGAGTGACTTATTAGCATTCTTCCGACGGTCAAAATCCTGAAAAGGAATGTGGCGCTTATGTATGACCCTTCTTGTGATTTTCTTGGCACGTATTGCACTCTTTTGGGCCTCCTCATGAATTCTCTCCTTGGAGTTTTGTATGAGTTGTCTTGTGACTTGGTATGCATATGGATTTCAGTGGATAGTTGGGAGATTGGGACGTGAAGGGTAGTGGACCCAACAATTTTTATAAAGAGAATAGGTGCAAAGGGTTTGGCTAAATCAACTTTAAAGTTAAATAAAATATTAATTTAAAATTATATAAAATAATTTTAAAATAATATAAAAAACAAAACTTATAATTTGTTTTTTTTGTAATTTGACACTTTAAAGCTTATTTTGACAATCAAAGAATTGTGAACTAAGACCAATAGGAGACCTTAGGAGACTTCAAAGCTTTGAGATTCTGGCCAATTGTGACGCAAGGCTTTGAGATTTTGACGGTAGAGAAACTCGGCGAAAATGGCGATAGGTTTAAAGGTTTTACTGCAGCGGAAAGGTATGCATCAGGTGGCACAATGACTTAACGGTTATACAAGCTTACGCCAGGCGACAAGGTTCTAAAACTAACTGGCGCAACTGACCTAAATTTTGGCGAAAGACACTAGGTTTAGAAATTTTCAATATTGTTCCAACACATACCAAGTTTAATATGAAAAGATGAGTCAAAATTTTACCAGGTTATGCTTCTGTCATGTGACCTCACTATCCACTAACCAAGTATTTTCTTTGGAAAACAGTAGGATACATATAGTGGATGACATGTATAACTTATTGAGCTCCCGTACCAAGGAAAATGGCTCAATTACAATCTCAGGACTCCCGACTCAAAAAGGATATATGTTGGGTACCCAAAACGGGGGAGAAATTCCCCAACTACCAAGATAACTTGTTGGGCTCCTTAACCAGGAAAAAAACCAAAAAATGACTCAAATGAGAACTTGTTGGACTCTCATACCGAGGATAACGGTCCATCATACTGTTGAGTTCCCAAACTAGGAAAAAATGACCTAGATTACATCAACAAGTATATGTTGAGATCACAACTTCCTTGGTCATGTAACCAAAATACAATTGAGATTCTGACAGTAATCCTTTAAGACACCGGTCCATAAATATGACAGTAAGATATTTCAAATTCAATGATTAAATGTAAATGATACATACCTGGACTTACCTTGAACTTGCTTGGGCTGAAGACACACTTTGTACTTTTCATCCTGCTACCATATGTAGCTTCCAAAGACATCTTCTGTGTATGCGGATGTATATGATGTTCAAGTAACTTCATATCACTGTCCTTATTTGGGCTAGTTGTAATGCTTGTTTTTTGTCTATGCTTTGACCCCTTTTTATAGGGGTTCAGTTCTTTGACCAGAGTTACTTTCCATTCTTCAAAATGATCACTATGGACCTTTTGAAGGTAAGGGATATCTACATTGTAACCAATAATTTCTTGCAGCAAGTTCTGTCAGCAATAATGCCATGAGAGAGGCCAAGTAGAAAAAAACACTTGAGAACTCAATAATCTTATCGTAAAACCTCCAAAACTTTGTCAAGTGCAAATTTCTACCTATGTGTCTGATTTGCATGTTGAACAAGGAAATATCAAAAACATAATGCTTATATGATGCAACCTTCAGCAATAGTGTGTTGACCGGCCCAATTCTGCTACCCCCTTTTTCTTCATACCTCATCCCATCTCCCCCAGCCTCTATTTTCTTCATATGATTTATTTGCAAGTTTTCAAGGATAAGTGTCTCTGCAGTGTCACTGCAGTATTGGAATTTTGAAGGATGAAAAGTTGTGCAAGGGGTATCTCTGCATCCAGATCAGAGTTATGTGTGCCACACAATTGTTTGATTACTTTGGAAAAAATCATTCCATTTCCATCCTCATAAATATATCCATTTAATGTTTGCTAATTCATGGATGCAATCTTCCTCTCGAGAAAGAAGCAACCTATCAACTATTACAACCTCAAACTATACTATAAATTTCTCATGGGGCTCCAATAAAATGCTCTATATTTTAAGGTCAAATATTCTTGTGGTGATCTATTCTAATGATCTATCCTCACAACCACCAGGAAAATCATTAGAAGTAACTGTAAAAAAATTGTTCTTGTACCAACCAGCACACTCACTCACAAACGTACCATTGTTTTGTGTACCATTAGTCTCTTTATCTTCAATTGAGCCCTTATCTATGGAAGCCAATCAAATCATGTCCGATCTCTCAACTAGTAACACAGAATCCATTCCATATCTGCAATTTTTTGGCAGAATTAGGTTTAAGGATAGTAAAACAAAGAACATTCTTACCATCATGCGCTCCACTAGCCTTCTCTTCGTTGTGAGACTTTTCAAAAAACAAAAGGTTCTTCCACCTGTACTTTACAAGGAAATTGTATCGTAGTGACAAGGTTCCTTTCGAGTTGAATGTTCAGAGTACAGTTTGGTATACAATCTTCATCATCAAATTTGATGGCCCAAATTTTTTTTTACTAATGATCTGTAAAACAAACCCTAAAACAAGGATCTACGCAGGCTCAAAAGTCTACCACTATTGAGTTATTTTCACGCCCTAAGCTCTGATATCATGTTAGATTTTTAGGGAAAAAGAACAACAGTGATATCCTTTTAAATATGTTCACTACGGTAGATGTAGATCAGCACTTAAAACAAAATATGAAGTGTATTAAACATAGACAGTATGAATCTGAACATGCTAAAATGATTCTTAATAGAAGAGAAAAATTCTGAATATAAACTAAGTGCAGATTCCAAACAAAAAACAAATTGTGTACTTACCTTTAGTAAAGAAATTAAAGATGTACCTTATGTTTAGATGTTTTCCTCTTTAATATGCTCATAATTTTATGTTTAAAGATCATGGATCAAAACTGTTACACATCCAAATCACTCAACTGGATAAGTGTCGCACATACCTCTCGCTTGTCGCAAGTGTCGCAACTCCTATACAAATTGTCGCAAATGTCACAAGTGGGTTATAAGGGTGTCGTCAATACTGTTGGATTATGTTACCCTAATGACGACATCACAGAGACACTTAAAACACCTCATTTACTCAGTTTGGAGGAAGAAAATGGCCTATGCTCTGTTTTCTTCTATTTTCAGCCGTGCAAAACCTTGGTGAAAGTCATCAAAGACTTATAGAACCCCCCACTCTGCTTTGGGTCAAGATCCTTATTCTTCATTTTTTCTTTTTCGGGTGTGAAGCTTGTCCTTCCTTTGGTCGTTTCTTTCGTTTTTCTTTCGTGTCGAATACTACGAAGGGTGTATTGTTTGTGTGTT
>ML788521.1:5380-30027 GCA_009831015.1 Picea engelmannii | reverse complement strand
TTCTAAGCAACCATGTCCTTCACTCCAAGAAGACCTCGCAACTATGCAAGTTTGTGCTCATTGAAGATTTTGTTGAAGATGTAGATGTCTGCACGGATCTGATGAATTTTATGCATCATTGAGATGTCCACACATATCCAATTCTTCTTCTTGTAATGAATAAGATCCAAATAAAGTTTGGATGAAATTTTGAAAACCATGCGGCCGTTTTCGAAAAAATGCTGAAATTTTGTTGATTTTAAAAAGATCATAACTTCACTTTCCAGACTCCGTTTTGGACGAATTTTTTTTTGAAATTGGATATTTTCCCGAGAGGAATTCAAATGTCCAATTTTTTCTACAAATTGTGCTAAGAAAATATCATAATTGAGTCTGATGTGCGTGGCTCCCTTTTTGTCTCCCGAGATGCATGCATTGCGCATGGAAAAGTGTCTGCATGTGACCCCTGAGATGCATGTCATACATCTTCCACATAAAATTCAGAAAATAAATATGAAATGGAGTAGACATCATCTTCAATTAATGGAATACAAATTTCTGCAAAAACTTTTGTAGAAGACTCTTCATAATAAGAGGCTTGATCTTCTGATGGCTTCTCTTCTGGCTCTATCTTTCCAATCCCCTGCATGCAATCTTCACAATCTTCTTTATTCTCAAATAGAACCTCCAATTTGGTCCATAATTCATTTGGAGTGAAGTCTTGTGTGACATCACATACTTGGTGGAGAATTTCTAGAGAAATAGACAAGCAAATAAATCCTATGTCCATACCTTGTCTATTGAGAAAGTCATTTTTTTCATCGACGGAATTAGGCTCTACTTCCATTGCCACGGTTGTTTGGTATAAGCCTCTACATCTGAGAAGAATCACAATTTTTGTCTTCCATTCCAAATAGTTATGAGGTGTGAGAAGTATTTCCGGCGAATAATCCATCTTGTTGTTGTCTTCAATCTTTTGTACCTGCAAACAATTTTGGTGTAGCTTTTTCTTAGCATTCCGTCAGCTCTGATACCATGTAAATGTGTTGAACCTGCACATAATAGATCTAGCTAAACAATAATACACACATTTGCAGAGAGAATTGGAGAAAGAAGAAGAAGGAGAGAAAGAATGAAAGAATTCTCATTAACCATTTTCCACACTCAAAGAGTGAATTATTTACAATAGATATAGGCTACATAAGTAACTAATGAGCCATAGTGGTGGTCTAGAGTGATCTGGACACACACCAACAGTTACAGGAGTAAGCGGCCACCTAGTCTAGTCTCTCAACCAGTTACGGGAGTGAACTGCCACCTAGTTGAGTTAACTAATCAACTAGTCTTTAGTTAATTGATTGAATAGACAGTAGTGAGGAGTTAACTCGGGAAATCAAGGGTAATGCGCCAATCTGGTGATGATCCCAAGGCAAGTGCACATTAGCTGATGATGATCCCAATGTTGCATGGTGACAAAACCAATGCAACATCTAAACTCAACTCAACTAGTCAAAATGAAGTATCAATTGAAAGAGAATATTCTCCAGGTGGAATATTCTCCCCTAAAATATAAGAGACTGGATAATGACTAATTATGACTAATAAACAAGGAAAAACCTTAGGAAAAATAAATCCTAGGTGTGTGTGAAGTAACTCCAACAGTAGAGACACACTTAGGACAACAGAGAAATATGGTGGCACGCCTAGAATAGTAGAGGAGAGTCTGCTCATCACAAACACAGCAAGAGGGAGGTCCACGAAACCCTTATCCCAGTAGCCACAACAGAAATGAAGCTCCCAGCAAGCAAGGAGAAGAAGTCTATGGAGGTCATACCTCAAAACAGTAGGAGAGAGAGTCCACCAAGGAGGTCGTTCCTAGAACTGGAAACAAACTGAAGTAGTTGTAGAAAATCAGACCAAGAGAAGAGAGTGAGTGAGTGTGTGTGTAAGTAAGAATGAGAGAGGGGTAGATCCTCTTTTATAGTTTAGGAAGAGGGTTAAGGTTAGGTTTTAATAATTAAAATAAATAATAATTGACATTTTTTAATTAATAAAAATATTAATTAAAAATGTCAAATAAGTCAAAGTGACTTATAAAAACCCAACACTACATCAAACAAGAAGGGAAACGAAATCAAGCAAAGGGGGAACTACAAGACAAACTCAAGGGGGTCCTCTTCAATAGCAAACATGTCCACATAAGTCTCATGATAGCTTATAAAATTTTATCGTCACTGCATAAGAGGAAACATCAACGATGTGGTCATGTCCATCTTTGTAGCTTCTCCTAGGTCTCATGGACCATCCCAAGAGAGAAGAAGAAGATCACACATCATCACATCTTGGCACTCAACCAAGAACCACCTGGTCCCAAACCAGGTTACCGCAGAACACATCTTGGGGCCCTAGAACACATCTAGGGTCTTTCATCCACCAAGGTACAAGACTAAGGATCAACCCAAGCGTTTAAGCAAGGATTCCTTGGAAGTCATCCAGGGGCCCTAGAACACATCTAGGGACTTACATCATCAACCACCAAGGAACACATCCAAGGATCAATCCAAGAATTTAAGCAAGGATTCCCTGGAACTCATCCAGGGGCTCTAGAACACATCTAGGGACTTACATCATCAACCACCAAGGAACACATCCAAGGATCAATCCAAGCATTTAAGCAAGGATTCCCTAGAACTCATCCAGGGGCCCTAGAACACATCTAGGGACTTACATCATCAACCACCAAGGAACATATCCAAGGATTAATCCAAGCACCGAGCAAGAATTCCTTTGAGCACATCCAGGGGCCCTAGAACACATCTAGGGACTTACCGCTTGGTCTTTGACCAAGAACCCCAGAAATAGACTGGGGGCCCTCACTAGGGTCTTTTTCCATGGCTCAAACTACTTGGTCCCAAATCAAGAATCTCAGGAGTGTACTAGGGGCCCTAGATCTCAGCTAGGGTCTTATGTCATCCTCCCGAAGAATGGCTCTTGCAATGACACTAATTTCAACAATTTCAATTCATGTGATTGACACATAACCTTCGAGAATGAGTATTATTCCAATTATGTAGAAACATTAAAAGGTGAAATGTGCATGGAAGGTCTCTTTGTTTAAATAATTCAACATGAAATTTGCATGGAAGGTCTTTTTATTTAAATTATTCAAAATTTAGGACTTTATTTCAATTAATGTCATTAAAACATAACCTTCACGTAACCTTCGAAAACAAGTATTAGTCCAATTATGTAGAAAAATAAAAGGTGGATTGTACATGAAAAGTCTCTTTCTTTAAATTATTTAGAGTGGAATTTACATGAAATGTCTCTTTCTTTAAATCACTCAAAATCTAGGGCTTTATTTCAATTGATGTCATTGAAACATAACATAATTTTTGAGAACAAGTATTATTTCACTTATATAGAAAAAAAAAGTGAAATGTGCATGGAAGATTTCTTTGTTTAAATAATTCAAGGTGGAATTAGCACGAAAGGCCTCTTTATTTAATCTTTAAAAAATTAGGGCTTCATTTCAATTGATGTTACTAAAACATGACTTTTAAGAACGAGTATTATTGCAATTATGTGAAAAAAATAAAAAGTGGAATGTACGTGAAAAGTTTTTTTTAAATCATTCAAAATGGAATTTGCACGAAAAACTTCTTTGTTTAAATCATTGAAAATCTAGAGCTTTATTTCAATTGCAATTATGTAAAAAAAAAAAAATTAAATGGAATATACATGGAAAGTCTATTTGTTTACTTGTTGGATGGAACACATTTCCATATTATTTGCTTTCAATGCACTTTCTACACATTTCCTTGGTAATGCCATCCTTTTTTATTTTAATTTTTTAATAAATAAATTAACATATAAAAATGTAAATGTGCCACGATGCTCACTGAGTTCAATGGAATGCGTGTATGCATTTCTATGGTTTAATGTTACAAGGAAATTAACACCTAAACATCGGATCTTTTTTTTTTTTTTTCCGATAGAAATTACTCGATTTATATTAGGTATAAATCATTTACAATCACTGTTCCAGTCTAGCTCATAGCAGCCATTACAATTCGTCCCGGAGACCCAGCAGGGTTTGACCTCTAGACCTCCTCCCAACACTTGGAGAAGGTACTGTCTTACCAATCGCGCTGTCTCACGGGACTGAGTAACTACACCGGATCTATGGGTGTAAACAGAGTGAATTATCAATGCGTTAAATGCACTGAGTGTACTAAAGGGATTGAATTTTGCTTGGAATTTTAGAAGTATTTAAATATTAATTTTTTTTGCATTTATATTAAACGAGTGCTTTTAACTGCATCTTTCCTTTGGTAACCAGTAATTTTAACCGGATGGAATTTTGCTGAACATTTCAATTTATATGGACTCGGGTCTCAAAATAAAAGCAAGAGGAGAGTAAGTTAATTTGTTTTTATTATCAATATGGATATGGATGTAATTTAGGATTTCAAATGCTCATACGTTCATACTATGATGTTAATATGCATAACTTTTATATTTTGTTGAGGGTTGGTGTTCAATTTTCTAGGGAGAATTTTAATTCCCGAGGTGTAGGACAGTCGGTGACGGAGTGTGTTGTTAAGCCACTCCGTGATGTTAAAGTCACCGGTTCGAAACCTGCAGGGACAAAAAATCCAACCATGTTAAGGGTTGGTGTGGCTCAGGCCGAGTGCGATCCCCGAGTGATTTTGACGGCTTAGATGCCCCTGAGTCGCGGTTTCTCAAGCCACAGGTTAATCGCGAGCCAACAAGTCCCGCACAAATTAACAAACAAAAAAAAAAAATTTAAGAAAAATTTTCTCAAAAATAATTTGTAAATGTAATATAAGATTTTGTAAATTTGAATTGTTCTACCTTTATACTATAATGTGTGAATATGCAAAACCTTTTTTTTAATTATAAGGGTTGGTCGTCTCTCTTAGGGGTTGGCTTTCTCTACAAGAAAGCCCCCTTGAATATTTTACAAACCCTTTTAAGCCTCTCACTACTTAAGATAAATTATTTTTTTTAATAAAAAAAATCAAAAATTTTGGGATTCTATATATTACCTTGGATTTGGTGCATTTGTTGGCCTACTTACTCACGCCCCCTTTAATACTTTACAAACCCTTCTAAGCCTCTCATTACTTAAGATAATTTATTTTTTTTAATAAAAAAAATATCAATAATTTTGGGCTTCTATATATTTCCTTTCATTTTGCAACCTTGGATTTGGTGCATTTGTTGAACCATTTACCTATTTAGTCATTGTGTATCTTTCCTAATTGAGTATTGGGATGCATGCATTTATTTAACCCTTTACTGAGTATTGTTTTCTATAGATTTTGAGTTTTTTTGGTGACCTTGTGTTGTGGTTGGTGCTTGGGTTTGTCTCAAATTTGAGTCGTTTCCTATTTTTTTTATTGTTTGAAGAGTTAATATGTATATATATATTGAAATATGTATTTTTATTAATCTTTTTGTTATATCTTAGTGTTTACAACATTTTTAGAGGATAAATTTATTATTTAATGCAATTTATCTTTGAAAAGATATAGTTTTGAACTTTTAGTCTCACACAATCTTAATTAAGGAGATATGTAAATGTTATTATTCTTAAAGAAATAAAGGAAAAATGTGATCTCATGTCATGCACAATATATCTATGGTTGATCAAATGTGCTCGCAAGAAACATGGTAGGGCACGAAGTTGATGTTGAAAAGTGTCTCAACCTTTGTGCTATGTCAGATGAACAACCTTCTAATGCATCACATATCTCACAATAGAAAATGATGTAACCAAGAACATTTTCTTCATGTCTATAAATGAAATATATATGTTGTGAAAATGTCTAGATACTTTGTGGCAAAGAAGAGAACATAAAGCTTTTGTGTGGTGAAATTTTAGAGCACAATTTCATATCATAGAGTGTATCTTGAGGAGAAAGATCATAATGGTGAGCAATTGGTTTATGATCCTTGCAAACCTGTACACATTCGTTTATTTTATAGCTCTTTCCATCATGAGCAATATCTCCTTCCATGAATGAGTGACCTCTGAAATTCCTAGTCGAATTTTAGATCTAGTGATCTCTCTTTCAAAAATCTACCAATTTAAACTCTTGCTCATTGTATGAAATCCACTAAATTATATAAGAAATCCCAAGCCACGATGATATCAACTAAGAGCAACATAACTAAGCCACTATAGCTAAATGCCTAGTGACGTAATTATCTATCTACTCTGCAAGATTCCCCTTTCTTATTATCCTTTTAATATGGCATTGTATTTTCTTTCATCACAAAGCTACCTCTAGATTTTACAGATTACATGTTTATTTGTCAAATTGAAGCATATGCAAATTAGATCAATCATTGAGCATTTTCTTCCCTTATATTTAACAAAAAATAGTAGAAATAAGCACCATTGCAATGATAGATTTGTTTTAATCTAAAACTTTGATGGAAAGCAATCTTGGATACCTAAGGTTGTGCCCCTAGATTAGCTAGTATTACCCCAATATGAGTGTACCAATTGTAAAATTTCATCTGCAATCACCATCTCTAGTACTTATAGTTCCTATAAGTGGTAAGTCATTGTTGCGTGTGCAAATTAACAAACTCCAATGTTGGGGAAATAAGTACAATCATTGGACAATAACTAGTTATATACAACATTTTTTTAGAATTCTACTAAAACATCTCCCCAATCCATATCCAAAGCAAGAAATCCTTGTCTATTCATGATATCTAGACAAGGCTTGTTTCTTGATTTATGTTTTAAGAGTACAGTTAGATGCAATTTTTAGAAATGTAGAATTATTAAATCATGATAATTGACAAACACTACTACATTTCAGATTTTTCCTATGTGTAACAAACTTGTTCTCGCTTCTTATTGATGTAAAAGTTCATATCAGATTGTCTAAAGAAAATGTCTAATGGATTCTAAAAATAGTTGAGTTCCACAATAGCATCATGAAGTAACAAATGTTCAATAGAAAGATAGTTATGCCCATTTTAGTTTCTCAATTCATTATAGAGGCTTATCAATCTCTAAAATGTAGATAACATGGTTTTTATGTACTCACATCCTGAAAGATTAACAAAATATAAAACTTATGCCCATTTTAGTTTCTCACTTCATTATAGAGGCTTGTCAATCTCTAAAATGTAGATAACATGGTTTGTATGCACTCACATCCTAAAAGATTAACAAAATATAAAACTTACGATAGTAAATCATTTGGTGGTCTACTTCAAAGAAAAGCCGATAGTTGTCAATGGGGTCTTGGTTCAATGGAACCTATTAGACCAAAAAATCTACACTTTGTGTCATTATTTCTATGTATTTCATCTCTTATTGCTCTAACTATATAGTACTATCTATCTTTTTTGGTGGAAAAGATAGCTTTTAGTTTCATATATTGGTTCCTTTGTTAGCAATTCAACGTTGCTAAAAAAATTGTTAGCTTGAAATAGTTGGCTATGTGTTATATTATTTGCATGACTGTATGTCCCCCTGATGGGGGTCTCAGGGGCGGAGCCCTCGAGAAATGTTTTTTGGGGGTTTATTCACCAATTGTTTGGATGGTTTTTTGCTTTTGGTGGGGGCGGTTTTTTTCCTTTGGCAGTTTTGTGGCGCATGGTGTTTCAACCCATGACTTTCCAATTTTGGTTAATGAATTAGGGTTGTAATCTAATCCAGGTCAATCGATTAAGGGTTTTGGATGCCATGGGATCATATATATTGTATTGTAAACAATGAAGTTGGATGAATGAATGAGAATTAGAGGTGTGGTTCTAAACAGGTTGTTGGTTTTCCTGGTTTGGGTTTTCAAGGTAAATCTATGTGTATATGTGTGGTTGTAATTGTTTTCTTTTCTGTTTTTAAGAATATGTGTGTGCATTGCATTACTATAAAGGATTTATAACTTACATAAATTACTACAAATATTCTCATATTATATTTGATATAAATATTTTAGCTAGTTTGAAGAAGATTTTGCTAAATATGATTTTATTTTTTCTCTTTCACTTGTCCCCTAGATACAAATTTCTTTATGGAATATATTAACATTCTTCAGATCTTTCTCTAATTTAAATATCTTCTCTCACCAATAGCAACATGAAAAATAAACAATTAAGGAAAACAAGAAAGAGCAACATTGGAAATAGAAGTCGAAAGGTAAATATTGTTAAATATGAATTCAAACAAATTTCCTTCCAGTGTTCATTTTCTAACTCACGCTTGCTTGTCATGTAGAGGCACAAACCAATACCATATGTCCCAATAAGTATTGAAGAAATGACTAGTTGCAAGGTTGGAGATGTTTTTCATGGCAATGCCATTGTCACATACATAACAAACTTGACAAATCACAAAAGGAAAATGATCTTTTGTGAGCAGATTTAATAGATGCCAAAGGTGAAATGTGAGTGACCTTGAATGTTTATATTAATGTCATTGAACAACATCATGGAAAACTTCTTCCAAGAAAATATGTTTGTATAACAAATTTCAAAATTGCACCCAAAACTAATAAGGACCATGGCGAGTCTGAATGTGTTATGCTAGTGGATCAACACACTAGGATGAAAAACATAGCACATGTTTCTCAATAATACAACTTCATACCAAACAAATCAATCTAAAGACTCTTAGCAAAAATATAACAATAGGTGCTTGGAACAATAGGGCAATTGTTAGCATTGCTAAGAAATCAGGGGTGCAATATACCCTAGAAATCAAATACGGCAACAATAAGGCAACAATAAGTTTGTTTCTACCCATGAATTTAGCTTACAAAATCTTTGTTTTCCATTCCTCTACTGATCCAGGTGGATATTGGTGGCCACCCACCTATTCCAACTGGATCCTCTTGTCTTGTTTGAGTTCATCACGTTCTTCTATACTTCTTTGTAATTGTGGGTTCTACACTTCTGGGGTTGTCAGAAGCCCTAGACATCTTCTAGGTGGATACTGGTGGCCTCTCACCTAATTGTTTGACAAAACAGGTATTCCAACAGAGGTCAGACACCTTCAATAACCACTCACATAACCATATCAAAGATCAACACACAGATGTTTTAACGTGGTAAAACCCCTACGGGGAAACATCCACGGCCCTAGCCAACGCGATCACTTGGAGCAGTTTATTAATGCAAAAGAAAAAGATTACAAATAAATTTTACAAGAGAGTTTCTCACAACCGATCATCGAAAAATGACCCTCCATGCTCTTTAAATGGAGATCATGGACCAATCGGGTGTTAAAGCCATGGATCAATGTCCGTTAAGATCGAGGAGAGTATGAACCTTTGGATCACTCTATGTCGGGAACGTATCGTTACTGTTGGATTTCCTAACTACAAATGCATACTAATGCATACTAAAGAAACACACTAAGAAACACACTTTTACCTAACAACACATTAGACCAAGTAGATCTTAACTAACTCCTAAGTGTCTAAATATCCTAACATCCCCCCTTAAGAACAACTTGGGATAGGATTGAAGGATTTACAATAGTGACACAATAGGAGGAGGAAGGAGGCATTAGATCCTATCCCCCCTTAATGACAACTTCCTGAACTCTTAACATAGATCGAAGTTTGGAAAAGTTCACTTCTGTAAGAGCCTTTGTGAAAATGTCTGCAACTTTATCTTCTGTAGGGAAAAAAAGCACTTCAATAACTTGATCATGAATGAGCTTTCTGATGAAGTGCATGTGTAGCTCGATGTGTTTGCTACGCTGATGTTGAACTGGGTCTTTGGTGAGCTTGATGGAACTTTGATTGTCACACCAAAGGCTGGTCGGATGTTGCTGCTGGAATCCAAACTCTGAAAGGATCTGTCGAAGCCACAAGGCTTCCTGACTTTCATTTACCGCTTCTCGGTACTCTGTTTCTGTTGAAGAAAGTGCAACAACCTATTGTTTCTTACAGGCCCAAGTGACAGGTCCTAAACCAAGGCTAAAAACATAACCTGCAGTGGACTTCTAATCATCAAGGTCGTCGGCCCAATCTGAATCAGTGAAACCAACCAATAAAGGAGTCCCCCCTGAAATGTAATGTATCCCGAACTGAACTGTACCAAGGACATAGCGAAGTATACTTTTAGTTGCTTTCCAATGGATTTCATGGGGTGTTTGCATATACCAGGCAACAAGACCAACAACAAAGGAACGATTAGGATGGGTATGAGTCAAGTTTAAGAGGCTACCAACTAACTGACGGTACAGGGTGGCATCAACTTTGGGAGAAGTATAGGTGGTAGTAATCTTGATTCCATATTGGAAGCGAGAAGGGGCTAGTTTACAATCGTCCATGTGAAAGCGACGAAGAAGGTCACAAGCATACTTAGACTGGGAAAGAAAAATTCCTCCATTGGTTTGCAAAACTTGGAGGCCAAGGAAATAGTGCAAAAAGCCTAAGTCTATCATTTCAAATTTCTTCTTAAAGCTGGTTTTCACATGGTTTAAAAGTTTTGAGTCACTGCCAGTAAGGTTAAGGTCATCAACATAAAGGACAATGATTATGAGATGGCTTCCTACTTTCTTGGTATAGACATTAGGATCATAATGGTATCTAGAGAATCCAGTGGTAATAAGAAATTTGTCCATTTTGGCATACCAAGCTCGGGGAGCTTGCTTGAGACCATAAAGAGATTTCTTAAGGAGACAAACAAGGCTAGAGTCATTTTGGACATAGCCAGGAGGTTGTTCCATGTAGATTTCTTCTTGAAAATCTTCATGCAAGAAGGCAGATTTAACATCTATCTGATGGACCTCCCATTTATGTAAGGAAGCAAGGGCAAGAACAAGTCAGATGGAATTCATTTTGGCTACAGGGGAAAAGGTTTCATTGTAGTCAATTCCTTCAACTTGGGAAAATCCTTTGGCAACTAACCAAGCCTTTTGTCTTTCAACACTTCCATATAATACATACTTAGTTCTATAGACCCATTTACATCTGACAAGTTTTCTTCCTTTTGGAAGAGGTACAAGATCCCAAGTATCGTTTTCCATTAAAGAACGATACTCTTCATTCATTGTTGTATCCCAATCTGGATGACCTGAAGCTTCTGCAAATGTCTTTGGATCATGAGTTTCTGAAACTTGAGCCAAAAGAGAAGAGGCTCACTAGAACTATGAACGTGTCCGACGCTGATCTGAAGGATCACCGACAAGATCACCAGCTGCTTCTCGTGTTGAATGGACCCATCTAGGAAGCGGAGGAGCTTGTGTTGGTTCAGGTTCAAAGGACTCATCTCGAGGAAGGTGAGCAGGCATAGGTGGATTTTCATCCTCACTGTCATCATCTGAAGAAGAAACCAGAACATAAGAAGGCACAAACGTCGAAGGTGGATCGTAGGCCGAAGAAGGCACAACCGTCGAATCGGGCTCATAGGCCAAAGAAGGCACAAACATCGAATTAGTCTCACAGGCCAAGATATTTTCATCAAATTTAACATCTCTTCTAATAATAATTTCATTACAATGTGGTTGAAGAAGTTTGTAACCTTTGACATCTTCAGAATAACCAACAAATATACACTTCTCACTTTTAGGCTACAATTCTTTCCTTTTCTCATCAAGAATGTGAGCCCATGCTATACTGCGAAATACATGGAAGTGACTTACATCTGGTTTAATTTTAGTCCAAGCTTCTTCCGGTGTTATATTTTTAAGAGCCTTTGTGGGAGTGAGATTTACTATGTAATTTGCACAATTGATGGATTCCGCCCAATACTTTAGACTCAATCCCTTAGATTGGATCATACAATTATCCATTTCTTTTAATGTGCGGTTCTTTCTCTCAACAACACCATTTTGTTGTGGTGTATATGGAACAATGTGTTGTAGTTGGATTTACTGTGTAGTGCAGTGACTTGTAAAATTATTGTTCACATATTCGCCTCCATTATCTGTTCTTAACCTTTGAATTTGATTTCCAGATTTCTTTTCTACAAGGGACTTGTAGGCCAAAAACTTGTCAAAAACTTCGCTCTTAAGTTTTAAGAAGTAAACCCAAGTACGTCTCGAAAAGTTATCAATGAAAGTTAAGAAATACTTGCACCCAGAAAAAGAAGGAGAAGAAAGTGGACCACACAAATCACAAGTTGCAAAGGACCCGAGGCGTGCCAAGAGGCACGTTTGTCAAAACTGTCCTGATGATGTTTGTCGAGAACACAACCGGCACAAACACCATCTCTCCGGATCTGACTATAATGGTTGTATCTTGGGAAAATGGAAACCTTTTCGAGTGAAACGAAAAGTGTTCCTGAATTAAATGAGTGCTCTGGATGCAATGGAACAGTCCTCTCAGCCCATAAATGTATGAAAATGATAGAAAATGGAGATGAGGCAACTCGGCTTCACAATCTCGATCTACAACAGGAGCGGATCTTCAAACATGCTTTGATACCATGTTCGACAACACAGGTATTGAAACAAAGGACAAACACCTTCAGTAACCACTCACATAACCAGATCAAAGATCAACACACCGATGTTTTCACGCGGTAAAACCCCTATGGGGAAACATCCATGACCCCAGCCAACGCGACCACTTGGAGCAGTTTATTAATGCAAAAGAAAAAGATTACAGAGAGATTTTACAAGAGAGTTTCTCACAACCGATCATCGGCAAATGACCCTCCATGCTCTTTAAATAGAGATCATGGACCAATCGGGTGTTAAGCCATGGATCAAAGGTCGTTAAGATCGAGGAGAGTATGAACCGTTAGATCACTCTATGTCGAGAACATATTGTGACCGCCGAATTTCCTAACTACAAATGCATACTAAAGAAACACACTTTTACCTAACGACACATTATACCAAGTAGATCTTAAATAAATCCTAAGTGTCTAAATATCCTAACACTAATCCAACTGGCTTATTTCATATGTTTTCATGTCAACACATCTTGTTGTACTTCTAGGGCTGTTTTGGAGCCATAAAAAATGTTTATTTGGATATCCATAGTCAAACTATAGATGGAGTCAGCGTTTGACGGCGTAATGTGTATCTCTCTGAAAGACCTTTCCAATGGGCTATCATGTGCCCAAAACGGAGGTCGTATGCAAAAGTTGCGACCTCGGGAAGTTGAGGTACCAACTTACCCATAGGAGGGCACATGACTTTTGGCGTTTCACCTCCTAGGGTTAGGTTTTTGGATGTATAGGGTTTTGGCATTCATAAGTAATATCAAAAAGGCCTCTGGAGCCTCATTACAATGATTCTTCTCAGATGGATGCATGTAGCAACCACATCTCTTCTCAGAGATAACTACCACCATTCGAGCAAGTGTTTCAATTCTACAGTTTTACAGTTTCAGCCTATTTCATTTATTCAATAGAAGATAGTGTTCACTGGATATTTGTGTTGTTCTTCATATCTCTGTGTTTATTGTATTTATTCTGTTCATTATTTCATTCCGCTCCTAAATCTAGATTAGTGGTATCAGAGCGGCCTTCTCTTCATTTATTTTTCTTCGTGCATGTCCCCGACAAGATCTGGCTACAAGAAGTTGGGACTCAAACCAATCGATCTGTTTCCATATTGGTTGTGCCAAGCCCAAAAACAACCCATCAGAGATGAAAATAAATATGATGGAGTAGGATATCCTATTAAAATTTTGCTCGAGGAATCCCTCACGCGACAAAGGAACGAAATGATGGACAACTTTGCGTAGATCCTTCGATGGCTGCCCATAGGAGAAGCATCTTCATCAAGCAACCATGCAACCCCCTTCAAGGTACAGGTAAATTTTTATATTCCATTATTTGAAGGACTGATAGATGCGGATGCTGTAGATAAATGGTTGAATCTGCTCGAAGGGTATTTTTTAGTCCACAATTTTTCTGATAGGGAAAAGATTACTTTTGCACTCCTCAAGGTCGTCCCCCATGTTAAGGACTGGTGGGATACTTACTATGAGAAAAGGGTCAGAGAGAAATATGCAATATTTGTGGCTGACCCTACATGGGATTCCTTCTGGAACACCATTAAAGAACAATACTACCCTATTGGAAGATACGAGGACTAGTACACGAGATGGACCACCCTGCGTCAAGAAAGGGACTAGAAAATACCAAATTTCACCAATATTTTCCATACCCAGCGCACCAAATTGGGTATCAAAGACTCTAATAGACATCTGGTGCTCAAATACCGAGGCTATTTGCATAGATACATTCAAACAGAAATGGAGTTTCTGGACATCTCCTCATTGGGGATGGCTTGTAGATACAATGTCAAGATCGAGAAGAAATTTAAGCAGAAGAGGCGAGAGTTTGGATCGACAAACTCCTCATAGCCAAAGAAGGGAAAAGGAGGCCCCAACCCACATAGAAAGGGAGCGAGCCAAGATGGCCACTCTCAGGACAACCAGTCCAAGCCGCAACACAAGAAGGGCAATGAGAAGACGAAGAAAGAAACGGTAAAATTGTGTGAGTACCACAAAATCCCTTGGCACAACACTGAAGAATGTCACTCCAAGTAGTCACTCATGGTTGAGCTGAAGGATTCTGAGTCAGAGGCCGATTCTGATTCTGAATCAAATCCAGAAGGAGGGAAGTGGATCATCGATGTTGAACCCAGTGCCACTATCGCTACCACTAAAGTCCATCCAAGAGAACTAGAAGAACCAAAGGAAGGGGAACGCCTCTTTCACTCACAGATGTGGGTAAGGGGGGCTTTGCTTCATTTCATTGTTGATAGTGGCAGTCAGAAGAACCTGATCTCAGCAAAGGTCATCAAGCGGTTGAACCTGCCAATGAAACTGCACCCGCATCGATACACCATCGACTGGCTTTGCCAAGGAAGAGATCTTTGTGTCATCCAACAATGTCGTCTGCCCTACGACATCAAGCCTTTCAAAGATGAGGTATTGTGTGATATTTATCCCCTTGAAGTTTTTGATGTTCTTTTAGGACAACCATATTTGTGGAAGTGTCATGTTGTGTATGAGTCTAGACCCCGCAGTGTTATTATTACTTTGGGTAGACAATTGTACAGGATACCAGAGGTAGCATCGCCTACCGCTATTTATTTAATCTCTGGTAAGCAATGAAGTAAGGTCATTTCACAGACTAGGAAGTTCGTCTTCTTTGTGATCTGTTCTCACAGTAAGTAGAAGGTCGTCGCCACATCTGTGGCCTCTACACAGAGCCTCTCTTTACAGCAGAAGCAAGTGAACAAGATCATGAAAGAATACAAAGACATCTTCTCCTCACCCACTGGGGTATCGAAGCACTGCCAAGTCAAGCATCCAATTGATCCGACCCCCAGTGCACCTCTACCTGATGGACTAGTCTATCGTCGCTCGTTGATGGAAAATGATGAAATAAGGCGTCATATCCAGGAGCTTCTTCAAAAGGGGCACAACAGACCCAGCTCCTCCCCTTGCGAAATCTTGATTGTGCTGGTGCAGAAGAAGGGCAGGACTTGGCGACTTTGCATTTATTACAAGGCCTTAAACAAAATCATAGTCGGGAACCGGTACCCAATTCCCAAGATTGATGACCTTCTTGACCAACTCAAGGGGGAAACGTTCTTCAGCAATATTGACCTGAAGTCTGGCTACCACCAGGTTCTCATCGAACCAACTGATGTATGGAAGACAACCTTCAAATCTAAAGAAGGTCTCTTTGAATGGTTGGTCATGCCCTTTTTCTTAACAAATGCACCAACCACTTTCATGAGGTTGATGGATGATGTATTGAGACCCTTCATCAACTCTTTTGTGGTGGTATATTTGGATGACATCCTCATCTTCAACAGAACTTGGGAGGAGTACATGCGACATATTCAACAGGTTTTGAGCACTCCGCGGAAACACAAGCTATATGCCAACTTGGAAAAATGCTCTTTTGGCATGAACAGGGTCCAATACTTGGGTTGCATTGTTGATGAGCATGGGGTACATGTGGATCCAGTGAGATCCAAGTCATACGTGACTAGCCAAACCTGACCACACTAACCGAGATTTAGAGCTTCTTGGGACTGGCCAACTTCTACGGATGGTTTGTGTTGGGATTCCCCCATATTGCATGGGCCCTCAGCCAGGTGACCAATGGCGGTAGCAGGGTAAAGTTCGTGTGGGGGAAGGAAAAAAAATGAGCATTCGATGATCTGAAGCATCGCTTGTGCTCAACTCCAGTACTCTCCTTGCCTGATTTGCAGCAACCGTTCGAGATTGAGACTGATGCATCTGACTATGTTGTAGGTGTAGTTCTCACTCAACACGGCCATCCTATGGCATACCTTCGTGAGACACTCTCGGATACTATCCAAAAATACCCCACCTATGACATGGAAATGTATTCCATTGCATAAGCCTTCCGTCAATAGAAACATTAGATTCTGGGAAAGGAGGCGATCATCCACACTGATCACAAGCCTCTGCAGTTCATACAGACATAGGGGAAATTGCATAACGATCGCCATCAAAAGTGGCCCACCTACGTGCAACAGCTCCATCTCAACATCAAGTATAAGACAAGGATCTCAAATCGTGTTGTTGACTGCCTCAGTCGACCTCCCATGAGTACACTCACCACTGTGCTCCACTCCTGTGGACATGAGGCATCTGAGTGGCCCCAACTTTATCAACAAGATCCAGACTTCGCCACCACCTATCATCTCTTGGGTACAGGCGCAACTGTCACCGATTTTCACATTCATGACAGAATAATATGCCATCTAGGCCATCTCTGTGTTCCTACAAGTAATCGTGCAAATTTGATTTGGGAAGCCCACTACAGTCAGATGGCAGGGCATTTTGGCATGGAGAAAAATGTGGTCGTTCTTCAGAAACATTTTTATTGGCCAAAACTACGACATGACATCAGCAAGTATATCAGATCTTGCATTGCATGTGCCATTGTCAAGCCAGCCATCAAGAATAAAGGCTTATACACCCCTCTTCCTACTCCCGAGAAGCCTTGGGAATCCATCTCAATGGATTACATGTCTGGCCTTCTGTCCACCAAGCAAGGCAATGACTTTGTATTTGTGGTCATTGATCGGTTTTTGAAGATGACCATCTTCACAGCGTGCAAGAATAATATCACAGCGGTAGATACTACCAAGCTCTTCTTCGAACGAGTGTGGGTTCATTTTGAGACACCACAGACCATCATCTCCAACCGGGACAACAGGTTCCTCAACACATTTTGGTCAAGTCTCTGGTCACTGTTGGACACCAAGCTCACTAAATCCACTGCTTTCCACCCCCAAACAGGCAGCCAAACAGAGGTTGTCAATCATATGATTTTGCACATCCTGCGCATGTAAAACTCTAAGAATCCACGTACATGGGATGAGAGTCTCCCCTATGTTCAACATAGTTACAATAGGGCTCTCCATAACTCCATCGGCCATAGCCCATTTCAGGTGGGGCTGGGATTCCAACCCTTGGGTCCCATTGATGTTGCACTATCTCTTTCCACCACACAGACAGACTCTTCCCATGTTCAGTATGAGACCGACAAAGCCACCAGATTCATTGAGCGGATTCAACATATCCGTCAACAAGTCCAGGAGATTTTGTAGAAATTCAATGCTAAGTACAAGCAGTGCCACATTCAACATAGGGTACCGCACCAGTTTCCGGTTGGAGATAAAGTATGGTTGCATTTGTTGAAGGAGTGTCTCACAGGGCCCCATCGAAAGTGTCGGCCACTTCGCTATGGGCCTTACCCTATCAGCAAGGTTGTGGGTAGAAATTCCTTTAAGCTCAACACTCCACCCTTCCTTGGCCTGCACCCAGTGTTCAATGTGGACCTCCTTCATCCATATTTTCCACCATTATTGGACACCTTCAAGATCGCAAAACAACTACAACCAATAGAGATCAACCCTGCCTGCATGGAACAAGCATCCACTGATCGGATAGTGGACACACAGGTCAAGGGAAATCACCAACAAAGGATCCAACTTTATCGGGTTGTCAAGGCAGGGCAACTGCTACACCAAGGCAAGTGGCTCACCAGAGGCCAAATCCAGTGGAAGTTTCCTCACCTTATGGGGGAACTCAACGCAATGGATACCATTGCTTCCTAAGGGGGGAGGATTGATCTAGATGGATATTGGTGGCCACCCACCTATTCCAACTTGCTCCTCTTGTCCTTTTTTAGTTCAACACGTTCTTCTGTACTTCTTTGTAATTGTGGGTTCTACACTTCTCGGTTTGTCTGAAGCCCTACACATATTCCAGGTTGATACCGGTGGCCTCTCACCTAATCCAACTGACTTATTTCATATGTTTTCATGTAAGAACATCTTGTTGTACTTCCAGGGCCGTTTTGGATCCCTAAACAGTGTTTTTTTTGGCTCGCCACAGTGAAATAGTAGACAAAGTCAGAGTTTCACGGCGTAATGTGTAGTTTCTGAAATGAACTTTCCAACATGCTATCACACGCCTAAAACAGAGGTCATATGCAAAAGTTGCGACCCCAGGAAGTTGAGGTACCAACTTACCCATAGGGGCCCACATGACTTTTGGCGTTTCACCTCCTAGGGTTAGATTTTTGGATGTCTAGGGTTTTGGCATTCATGAGTAATATCAAAAAGGCCTCTGGAGCCTCATTGTAATGATTCTACTCAGACGAATGTGCGTAGCAGCCACATCTCTTCTTAGAGATAGCTACCACCATTCGAGCAAGTGTTTCAGTTCTGCATTTTTACAGTTTCATCCTATTTCATTTATTCAATAGAAGATATTGTTCACTGGATATCTATGTTGTTCTTCATATCTCTATGTTTATTGTATTCAGTTTGTTAAACAGTTCGTTCCGCTCCTAAATCTGGATCATCTACTTTCCATAGCAAAAAAAAAATTTAATATATGTGTGTTTTGCTCAAATGCAACTACAATTATTTCCAACATCTACAAAACAATTTGCTTCAATTAAAGACCAACTTTCAAAGAAAGAGTTATCCATCTTGTTATTTAGAAATGTCATCAAATGAAAATAAGTGCAATCCAATACACTATGCATAGTCCAATCAACTTTCATCGCACCATTTGAAGGGAAAATAAGGCATTTGATGATCTAAAAATGTTGTTCAAGTTCACAAATTAGGTCAAACATTGGAACCATATAAAAATATGTTATATTAAGAAAATTCCACTAACACATATATTGAACAATGTCAAATAGGTGCAAGGCACATTGGGAGTCCCAAACATATATTCAAATTCTTTTTAGCCTATATGATTGAAATGTAATTTAACAATATCATATTTTGGATCAATAAAAGGAACAATTTGCATTGTGTGAATGTCAAGTTGAAACCCCTTTCAACCATTCACACCAGTTAAAGTACACCATAATCAACAAAAAAAATGCAAGAATACTACTTTCTCTTAGAGATAGCATTTTAAGAAAACTTTTTCTGAATTTGATAGCTATATCATATGAAGATTACCTAAAAGACAAATATGTTGTCATCTACACGTTACACAACTTTGTTGTTCATGGAAAATTTATACTTAATCAAGGCAATGCAATAGTTGATGTAGAGAGAAACTTCACATAATGAGAAATTCCTTACTATATTTTTGCAAAAAAAAACTTCAATTAAAAAAAGTATGTTTCAAAACATTGCTCTACTAAAATATTTTATAGTTCCAATTTTGTAATTCACTCGATGTGCTCTTACACTCGGTTTCAAAACATTGCTCTACTAAAATATTTTATAGTTCCAATTTTGTAATTCACTGAATATGCTCTTACAATCAGTTTCATTGTGCATTGCATGCATACGAAAGTTGTGATAGAGATGTAGAGCTGCTAAGAAGACCATATCCAATGAGATTTTTGTAGCACATTGTTTATCAAACCCTAAAAATAAGTGTAGGAACACTAAAATGTTGGCATTTTCCAATACAACTTTATTTCAGCATATAAATTACTTCAATCCTTTTTTTAGCATGTTCTTGATCCAACACTAAAACAAACTGCAACAACACTATAATACTAGAATTTTTGCAAAAACACTTATAGTTGGTTGGACATTCATGTATCATTTACAAATCATTTGTAACATTTCAATGTTTATGCAAAGTCTTTGTCATGTTTTTTATATAATTGCAATGTCTTAGAGTTCGTGGATTTCTATCTGTTACGAATGTCCTATGGTATCCTTGATTGTTTAAGAAGCTTTTGCCTATAAGTATCTACTAGCTAGATTTTTTAATTAGTGTAGTTACAAAAGATGCTAGGACATCTTTACTTTCTTTTTTTTTGCTATGAATTATATTTAGTGCATTTTTAGAGACATTTAGTAAATATGAAGCAAACAGATTGGATTTAATCTTCATACAAATTGAATAATCTTTATATTGTTTAGGACAAACAAAATATTGTATTTGCTTAGTTGTTGATTGTGTTAGCAAATTCCATCTATTTTTTGGCCATAGAGGTTGCCCACATAGAAGAATTACATGCATGTGAATATAGGTTACCATCTCTATTTTAAAAGGAACAAATGTATCATTTTCTTATAACGCAAATTTTCTGAAGAAGATGACTAAATTTTCTAAAGAAGATGCATGGCATAACAAAAAGTGCAAATTTCAATGAGAAACCCCATCGCATAAGCAATGCATGGAGTCCAAAAGGTGCTTCAAAGAAGTGTAGTGGGAAACCAATGATAAGCATAAGCGAGCACTACTTTTTAACAATGGAATTACAAATAAATTATATATATTTCAATATTGTCTCAAGATATCTTAATGAGGGTGGATATGCATTCACAAGAACACTTTTGGTTTATATTTGGAATTCTTTCACAATAAACTCAATACTTAGAAATGAATGTTTGTTATGTAGAAAGAGTATTGCACTACTTGCACTTTACACTAATGAATGTTACTTGTGAAACAAACAAATTTTCCTTGCCATAGAGAATCAACCTATTCTTGCTAATAACTTTTTCTACTACATGTTGTGAGCCAATTTACTTTGTGTTGACTCAACTATACACATTTACAAATTGTTCAATGATTTCCAATTAGACCTATAATTGATAGAACCTCTTTCCTCTACCAATGACTTTAAAATGCAATAAGGACATTTATAAATTAACATTTTCCCCTTAGTATAAATGTGTTCTTGTCGCTCTAGTTCTACCCAAGGTCTCAACTAAGCACACCTACATAGAGTATAAAATCTATTTAAAGCATCTCATCAAAATGTTTCTCCCGTAACATTTTTTTGACATAACTTTTGTTTTCTTCTTGATATCCATCTTTACATATTTTTTAGAGATTTAAGAAATTTTATAAATATTTAAAATGTTAAAAAATAATAATTATGAAAAAAATTAGTGACTTAATGTTTTCAAAGTAAAGGTTTTAGGAAATTTTGCATCATTTTTAACAAAATTTATAGTGCTATTGTTATTTCCACAATTTTTTGCAACACTCCTCACCAAGTCCTTAATGGAAAATGGTCTACCAAGTTGGATCTTTTTCATTTATTAGATTCTACACTACCCCAACATTTCCAATTGTCTAAAAAATGAGGGTTTCAATTTTCACCCAATGGAAGGACAACTTGATCCAACATTTCCAGCTGTCTAAGAAAATTAGGGTTTTGATTTTCATCCAAACCATCGAACTTACCCCATATGAGTTACTATAATCTCCACGATAGGATCTATCTACTTCTCATAATTCTCCATAAAAGGATTTTCAAAAGAGGGATTTGCGCATTTGTTAACTTGTCCATGCCCAATGCCTTATCAGTGAGATATGAATCCAAGTTAATCATATTCAATTCAGTAGCCACTCTCATTGTCCATTTTATCATGAATTTTTGAAATAAATTTAATGTATTATACTGTGAATTATGATGTCTTATGTTCCACAACTAGGACAACTTTATGATGTCTTATGTTAGGCAACAACTAGGACAACTCAAATACATAGAGTAACATTACAATTTTTTTCAGTAAGTGTATAAAATAATTATAGCTAAACAAGTTTCAGTTGGGTGGGACTAGTGATGGTGTGTAAACAAGTTTCATTTGGGCAGGATTAGATTAGTTATATTGTGTTTGTAGCATACCAATTAATCCATGTATCTGAAGGAAGTGTAAATAATTAATATTATTAGTTGAGGAGTGTGTATGGCTAGATCTCTCTAAATTCTAATATGCTTTTTTTCACGTAGAAAAAAGTAGTTTCACTGTTATTCTATTGAGAATCAAGTGAAACTTTCAAAAATACATGAGATGGTTACATTGAGCATTAATTCTATATATCTCTTATTAGGATTATAAAATACATTGTTAACTACTGCTCTTGTCTTCATCATAAAGATACTATAATGTCCAAAATTATATAATCATTTCTACATTTATACATCCATATCAACACTACATAAATAGTATCTAAAAGATAAATGACCACTTATGAAACTGAGAGTTAAAACAGTGGAAGTCTATATGCATGGATAATTGTTCCTTGCACAAGTTCCTCAAAATAAATCCATCCAGAAGAACAATTCAGAGCCTTTTTAGAAAGTTGATCAGCAACAATGTTGTAGATTCTATGAACATGCATAAATTTGAGCCTTTCAAAGCTGTCTTTTAACCTCTAGATATTCTCTTTCCATGGCCCAAGGTGGATGATGTTCAGCTTATCTTCCCCTTTTATCCAGTCTATCATTACTTTCGACTCACCAATGACCATCATACTGTTTAGAGATAAACTAGCTGCTATAAATAAGAGGCCCCATACGCCCAATAGTTCAGCTTTCATATTACTACCTTCACCCCCTGCAAAGTGTGCTTTGAAGTAATGGTCTTTACTAATTTTGAGGAACAAGCCTATACCACAAAAACCTCCATCAACAACACCATCAAAGAATCCAATGGGGGAGTCATAAAAGTAAAATGGGTTGAGAATGTAATCGAGTCTATCTGGCTTAATCTCATCATGGGAATCATGTATTGAAAGAAGGATTTTTTTTGAAATGTTGGAATCTTGTCTAGACCAATTCTCAAATAACATCTTGTTCCTGTATTTCCATATTCCCCATATCACAAGAAAATGAATATGTCTTATCTTAGGGTATTTAATGAACCAATTAAAAAGATTATCTTCTAAACCAATTTGTCCCCAGGCATCCAGAATCTTCAGAAATAAAAGAACTTCTTACCAAATGGATTTAGAAACAACACAGTGCACAAAAAGATGAGCAATCGTTTCTTCATCATTAAGGCATAAGCTACATGTTGTAAGTCCCATTCCTCCTCTTCTTTTATAATTAACACCTATAAGAATACAATCCATCAAGCATAACCAGATAAACAAATTATTTTTCCAGGAACTTTAACTTGCCAAATTGCCTTAAACCACCATCGATTCTCTTCCATATTATTAGAAAATAATAAGGACGGGTATGCTAACTTAACAGTGACTGAACTCGTCGCCCGATTCCAAGACCAAACGAGTTTATCACATGAATCATTAAATGTGATTCCATTATTACAAAGCATAAAAAGGAAGTTGCCCCATTCAAAGGCCAACTCACCCGTCAGTCTGAGATGCAAAGATTCCTTCCAGCAAGGCGAAATTCCAAAACCATTTGGATGAGCGGCCTGGGCTAATGTGAAGATATGCAAATTGTTGACATGATTAATTAGAGGTCTAGAAAGAAAACACATAGAATTTCCTCCAACGAATGGATCTTGGCTGAGAATAATTTTCTTGCCACTGCCCACAGTCCAGGCCAACCATATCTTAATTATCGACATGGAAGTCATGAAGTTCTTCCATGTGATAGAAGCAACCAGAAATTTAAATTCATTTCTTCTAATCCAAGAAGGAATATCTATGCCTTTTAGGTATTTCTTTCTCAGCACCAAACTCCACAGAACACTACCAAATATACCCCTCCAACAAGATTTAGTGGCTAAAGAAAGGGAAAACCAGTTGAGATTGCGCAAACCCCATCCACCACTTTCCTTTGGCAAAGCCATCTTTTGCCATTTAGCTAAATGAAAGCCAATATGTTTTCTAGCCCCTCTCCATATGAAGTTTGTTATAAGATGTCGAATTATGTGGAATATGGAGGATGGGATCCTAACCAAGCTGAGCCAATACACATGTAAACTTTGAAAAATTGACTTTGCTAAAACTAGCCTGCCGCCTAAGGATAGCCATCGAAAGGACCAGCTCCCAATTCTCTTTTCGACTTTTTGTATTAGCCAATTCTAATCAGCCACTCGATAGTTATTGGGCTTAAGATAGAAACCAAGATACTTCATTCCATCCTCAATATCCATAAACTGAATATTAAATTGTAACACCCTGTTTCCCCCAGATTGTAAATATAACTGAACTGGCCAAGAACTATGGAAAAACTCATAAGTATGAATGTGTGTTGTAAATGGACCTGCAGGAAGAGGTCAATGAATATAAATGATAGTTTGAATTAATTGCAGGACTGCTGAGAGGGGATGTGCAGAAAAAGAGACCACGATGGTGGTGGAAGGCGCCTGAAAAGGTGGCGTTAACTTCCACTGAGAATTAAAATACCGTATTTGGACTCCACTGGCCCGGAGAACCAAAAGCGGCTCGCTGGCCCTGAAAATTAATGGCTCGCAGACTGGTAGGCGGATGTCTTGATGAGGGATGGGA
>ML788520.1:1080644-1091399 GCA_009831015.1 Picea engelmannii | reverse complement strand
AACGCTCTCGACTATAACAGAATGCTTACCCCAGGCTAAGACGAGCACTTTCATAAACTGAAGGCATTGTTCCAAACAATCATGGAACAAATAATTCAGGGGAACTCAATGAAACCCTATCTCAGCAATACTGACTGATCGAAAACCATGAGGTTTGTGGACATGTTTATAGGATCATAGGAGCTCAATAAGTGATGAAACTCGTTGATGACCGGGAGTGTGCATATGAAGAAGAAAGTCTTGTTATTATTCCGGATTTAATAGTGAAATCCCAGTCCCTCAGATTCGACAACATATGATTAAGAGAAGCACGTTGAAATCTATTGTTCAACTGTTTTCTTTTTACTGCTCACCAATGTTAATCATAATTCTTTTTGACTGCTCACCAATGTTAGTCATATTTTAAACATGAAATCTATTTTCCACTTCAATGTTAATTACGCGGAAAGATTGATAATGGGCAGATTTAATAGGGGTTTAGTGCTTAATAAGTTTTCTATGGACAAGATTAAATATGGTTGGAATATGGCTGTGATTTCAATCATTAACTTCCTAGCTATTATAAAGACATCAGTTTATGTGTTTACTTTTTTACATTTACTTAATCATATTTAAAAATTACTTTGATATCTAACTAATTGCCACGTAAGTGATTAACAGAAATTAAAATATTAACACAAGATAAATGAAGCTCAACCGTTTATTTGTTAATCAATAATAAAATTTAATATATTCTTTTAAAGATTCTTTTCATCTTATCAACCTTTCGGTGTTGATTAGCCACAATTATGTGACTGTGCTAGACATATTTTAAACGTGAAATCTGTTTTCCACTTCTATTTTTCTTTGGAGTACAATTGAAATTCAATGGAAAAAATTGTCGGTCATTTGACTGCTTAGCAATGTTAATCATACTTTAAACTTTTATTTTTCTTTTGAGTACGTTATTTTTCAAGATGGTCGGCGGGCTTGGAATTTATCAAAAACTGATGGAAAAAATGTATGTGTGGGGTATTTTGACCATTAATCGTAATTTAAATTTAGATTTTTTTATCATAAAATATAAGAAAATAATGAAATATATTTAATTATTTCAGTAAAATTGTTAAAATGACAATCGAATTTTATATAAAATTATATTTTCTGAAAATATTATACCTTGATAATAAACATGAATCCATGGTGGTCAATGTCCAGCAATGATCTTGACAAGACATAGAGATGGTGAGGATAAATTTAAATTTGCATTGATAATAAACAAGAATCCATGGTGCTCAATGTCCAACACTGATCTTGACAAGACATAGAGATGGTGAGGATAAATCATAGAGATGGTGAGGATAAATTTAAATTTGCATTTAATATTTGTAGTTATTTTTTGAGCATAGTAAAAGTAAAAAAAAACTCCTAAAATGCACATCACACCGCAAAGAAAATTCCCCGCAGGATGGATGTGAGAGAAGCACCTAGTCGGAAGTGGGCCGAGTGGATGAAGAAATGGTAATGGGCACCATTGACTCTAGCAAGTGACCTCACATCATAGCTATCTTTCGTAAGGGTAACAATTTTAAAGTTCGTGTGGAGAGAATGAGGGCATGGGAACAATACCTTTTATTATATCGGGTAACAATTTTAAAGTTCGTGTGGAGAGAATGAGGACATGGGAACAATACCTTTTATTATATCGGTTGATCATTTTAGAAGAGGTTTCCCTTTTTATTATGTCTTGTTATCATCTCAAAGGAGTTTTTTTTTTTTCAGAATGGGTTCATTTCTCAAAGGAGTTTTGAGTTTTTTTATAATGTTTTTTTTTTTACATCATCTCAAAGGAGGTTTCCCAATATGGACTCCTTTGAAAGACTTTTAAACAAACATTATACTATTATTATGTCTACTATTTCTATATATAGAATTTTGACATTATGTGTACTATCATTTACTTTGTTTATTTCATATTATATCTTGAAAAACAAAAGTTAATGCATTTTTATTTATATTGTTGAATTAATATTGAAAAATCCAAATTTCTTTATCATTTTTTTAGGATGCATTAAGAACAAAGAGATTGGAGGATGACATGACTTGTATCATAGTTTACAGTATCCCCACAAACACTATGTTTCTATTTCATTACCTCCTAATAAGAATAAGTTGTAATAACTTTTGGGGAAAGCTTTTAAGATTTAATGAATAAATTGACAAACAACTTAGTGATCAAGATGTAGTTGCTTATCTAGTACTACTAGCATAGGAAGAGGTAGATGTAACATACCCATTACAATAGAAAATGAGGTTTTTCTCATATCAACTGTAAAAATACCCTTAATAAATTAAAAACATCCCACACATATAAAATAAACCAAGAGGAAGGAGGCCCACAATTTTTGTCATGCATCTAAAATCATATTTAAAAACATGGATGCAACCATTCAAGAAAACACAACAACTTTCAACTAATCATTTACACAATGAAATAAACATGATTAAATATATATAAAAAAAAAAAAAATTATCTTTTAATGGGGAAAATACGAAGTACGTTCCTCCTAGCCATAGGAATTACTAATATTTTTCTTTCAACATCAAGCCAATTCTGAGTTGAGGTTGTGAGTCTGAAAGGAGTTCTATCCCTCTTAGTTGTCCACTCTCCACACTTAGCAATAAAAAACTCATCTTTCTCCTCAACCCGTACAACTCAAGGAAAGGGAAACACCTTCTCTACCACACAGTCCCCTGAGCCTTCCCACTTCCCTATCAGGAACCAATGCACATGGTTGGCGAGGAAATATCTTACTTACAGGATTACAACCTATATTATAAGCACACAACCCACATTTTCAACATAAAACTAGCCTTGTCATGGTTGTTCTCATACACCGTAGAGCTAGTTATCCTTTTTAGCACCCATCTCCCCCTTGTCCTAAAAACATGATTTTAAAAATTGTATCATGGCTACATGTAATGTCCCCCACCTCTTGATGAAGAGGGTTGGAGAGACTCGGTAGTTTAGATTTCCCCACTAGACTATAGTCTCAGGCATATTGGGGACAAAGTCAACCAGAAAACATAATATTCTAAAGATAACTTGGCTTTGTGTGAAAAAGGGTAACTCAACGAAAGAAAAGAAAATGTGAGTTAGGATTAGGGTTAACCCTATGGGTTAACTACCTCAACGGAGGAATATACGGGAGCTATAAAGGAAAGGGCAGGGTGCACTCCTTATTCATTCTAGATTATTATCTCAATTTCATTGGAGCTCTTGAGCACAATTACTTTTGAGGGTTTTGAGTCTAAAACCCTAGAGATCAACTTGGTGGTGAAATATCCCACCTTTCTTGATCCAGGCTTGGTCCCGAGGGTGAAATAATCCTCCCACACCATTCTATAGTGTTGCAGTTTTGTTCTACGAGTAGATTTCAGGCTAGTGCGCAACCTAGGGGGTTTCTAGCTAGGGGGGCACACCATCTTAGAGAGATCAATTCGATCTAGAGAAAGGAGAAGGAATTTGGGAAAATAAGCACCCGGGTTCTCTTTGTAGGGTCCCTGGAATCACTCTTGGTCTATTTTGGAGTATATTATCGTTGCAGATTATTTATGGAAGCTTGGCACGAATTGGAGAAGAGAAGGGCACATTGCAGAAAGAGGTTTTCAGTGTTTGGTGGCTTAGATCTGCATAGATTGACTTGAGACTTCAACATCTTGGTAGGATTATCCCGATCTACATTCTGGTAGATTTTGGTGTCATTTGGAGGATTCTAAGGGGTGGAACAAATTCTCCTTGACTTAATCAAACCAGGAGGGCGCAATCCAGTTTAAGGGTTACTTAGTTGGAGGAGCAGAACTTCTCAGATCAGCTTGAGACTTGGTCCAAAGGTTTCTATCAGACCAGTCTAGATTATGAGAGAGTTTGGAGGGATTTGGAGGTTAGAAAAGGGAGGGCCGAAACTTGAGGGTTTAGCAGCATCTAGAGCAGGGCACAACTCAGCTAGTTGGAGGGGTTTTGCAGAGTATTGAAGGGGTATTCTTATCTTCAGTCCGAGCTTGCTTGCTGGTGGACTTCAGAGGCTTACATCTCTTCTGAAACAGCCTTTGGTAGGCACTTATATTTGTATTGTTATTATAATTGTATCGGCTAGCAACCCATTTTGATATTATTGGGGCTTTCTTCCATATCTGCAGATCTCTCGTATACGGGATCTTCTTACTATCTAAATAAAGGTCAGATATGACATTTTTGGTTCTATACTGGTGTTCTTTAGATCTCTTGTCTTGTTTATTCTTATATGATTCATATATATTTCTCAATTAACATTAAGTATTTCAAATGCACATCTTCATGAGTACACCTGCAAACACATGAAAAAATGTAGCAAACAATAAACAGTTAATGTTTCGAGAAAAAAAATTGGCTCACGAACATTACAATGGTATCAGAGCATTGATCATCCCAGCTTGTGAGGATTAGCGCATGCATAAGTTCAATGGAATTTACATGGGCATACGCATGAAATAGACAGGTGAGACAGAGGCATAAATGGAAGGATCAAGTGAAGACAGTGAGCCACAGATTCTAGTAGTGTTCGCCAAGGAGTTGTAACACTCCATAAACATGACACAGAGCACCCTTGTGCATCATCTACAGGAAAACTAGGAAATAGTGCACAAGGGACATGTGGAAATGACAAAGACTCTAAGAAAAGTGAATGAAATCCAGGAGAGGTTGTCGCAACTCCTGATGCAGATGACTCATGCAGGGAAGGGTCTAGAAGTTTATGCCAATAGAGAATCTAGTGGATCTCATGGAGGGACTAGACCTCAACAGGAGAAAAACCCTCGTTATCACACTGAGGGACATAGTTATGGAGGAGGTGCACCCCATGGGAAAACACACAATAGGACCACGCATAGGCCCTATCTACCTACATTCTTGGATAATCAACCACAACACAACTATGAGGATGAGATTGAGGACAATTTTGAGTAGTATGCCAGCAAGTATCATGCCTTAAGTGTAGGTTTTCAAAGGCAAGTCACGCTAGACCAGTATTGTGGGATGAAATTTCGGTGCAAACTGAAAAAGTAACAAAGGCCCAACTATGAACTGGAGCACAGGGCATGCAAGATAGAAATCCCTTATTTTGATGGATCTGCTAAGGTGACTACAAAAGCATGGGTGCAGAAGTTGGATACCTACCTACAACGTAACCCCATCAAAGAAATGGATGCCATCAAATTTTCCACCATGTACTTGGATGGAAAAGCTCATGATTGGTGGTACCATGGGTTGACCACATTAGGTCACAATCAGATTATGTCCTATACAAAGTTCATGCAGAGGCTCATTGACAGATTTGACCAGGGGGACCCAAAGATACCTTTTAGGGAGATCACACATCTCAGACAGGCAGGATCACCAGAGACTTACATAGAAGAGTTCCAAAGGCTAGCAGTGATGGTATAGGATGTGTCTCAAATGAGACTTATGATTCTCTTCACATAAGGTTTGATGGAACCCTTAATGGGTTGGGTCAAGGCTTTTAAGCCTACCAACTTCCATGATTCCATTTGGAAGACTAAAGACTTAGGATTGGCAACAAGGACAAGATTCACCCCTAGATCACCCAATCAAAGGGGCAAAGATCAAATACATCCTATGAACCAAGGAGGGAGATACCCTGGGGGGGTTAACTGAGGAAGGGGTAGGATGGATGAGCCCACGAGGAGGGAATTGAGGAGGAAAAAATTGTGGTTCACCTACAAGGAACCATGGGACACAACAGATAACTGCATGGGTAAGGGAAAATCCCACTGCATTGAGGTGACTTCATATGATGAGGAGGATGAATATTTTGGCCACCTTGAGAACATGGAGGCCAAAAACCCAACACAGGCAGAAGAGGAATATGAAATTCATGACCTTACAATAGATGAGAAGGTGACAATTGCTTCCAGCAGCGGGGTACCTAAATTCAACACCTTCAGGATGAGGGGAGTGCTACAAGGGCATAATGTCTCAATTCTCATTGATGGAGGTGCCTCACACAAATTCATTGACTCATCTTTACTGCAAAGAAGGCACTTACCGAGAGTTGAGTTTGAGGAATTTCATGTGGAGGTAGGAGGGGGGCACACCATGCCCTGTGATGGGTACATTCCGGGAATGAAACTTACTTTGGGTAGGCATGATTTAGCACAAGATTTCTATGTTATGGACCTTCCATACACCGACATCATCTTAGGAGTACAGTGTCTTAGTACATTGGGGCCAATAACCACAAATTACAAAACCATGGAAATGTCATTCACAGAAGAAACTAGGAAAAAAGTGGTTCTCAGGGGTATGACAGGAAACAAACCAAGGGTGGTGATAACAAAACGCATGGAGGCCATATTCCGGAGAGAAGACATTGTTTATGCGGTAGAATGTAAAATATCAGTAAAGGCAGACAATAAGGGGGAAACACAGTACGTACCAGAGATCAAGAAAATCATGAATAGGCACAACAAGGTCTTTGAGCCTATACCACCAGGGGCACCATGAGATAGGGGGTTTGATCACATCATAGAATTGGAGAAGGGTGAAAACCTGTCATCATCACTCCCTACAGGAATCCCAAGAAATACAAAGATGAAATTGAGAAGGCCAATAAGGAGTTGTTGGATATGGGCCACATCAAGCCAAGTTCTAGTCCATTTGCATCTTTAGTAGTACTGGTAAAAAAGAAATATGGGACGATGCACATGTGTATTGACTACAAGGCTCTAAACAAGAAGACAATCAAAAATAGATACCCCATCCCAAGGATTGATGAGCTATTGGATGAGCTCCATGGGGCAGTATATTTCACAAAGATTGACTTGTGCTTTGACTATCATCAGATAAAAATGAGGGAGCAATATATCTCCAAGACAGCTTTCTGGTGTCATTATGGACACTATGAGTTTCTAGTCATGCATTTTGGGTTGACTAATGCACCAACCACCTTCAAGTCATGCATGAATCATTTTTTCAACAAGCAGCTAAGGAATTTCTTATTAGTCTTCTTTGATGATTTAATGATCTATAGAAAAACTTGGGAGGAGCACCTTCAACATGTGGAACAGATTTTGGCTATCATGAAGGAGCAATATTTATATGCTAAGGAGTCCAAATGTGAATTTGGGATGACATAAGTCATTTATCTAGGACACATCATTGGAGTGAAGGGAGTACATATACACCAATAAAAGATACAAACTATCCTTGACTAGCCCACACCTAGGACACTCACAGAATTGAAGTGGTTTTTGGGCATCTGTTGTTATTACAAGATGTTTGTCAAAACAAAATCTCAACTTTGCGCACCTTTGATCGATTTGACCAAGAAGGGGGAATTTAAATGGAACCCAGAAGCATAGTCCACCTTTGAAAAAATGAAGAAAGTGATGAGTAAATGCCCAGTATTGGCCCTCCCAGATTTCTCGCAACGCTTCACAGTACAGTGTGATGTCTTAGGGGAAGGCATTGGAGCAGTACTTATGCAGAACAGGCACCCTATTGTCTATGAAAGCCGAAAGTTGAGAGGTCTTGCGCTCCTCTACACCATCTATGACAAAGAAATGTTATCCATCATGCATGCATTGGCTAAGTTCAGGCAGTATTTAGTTGGGGGGAAATTTGTAGTGAGAAAAGATCACAACATCCTCAAGTACTTCCTAGATCAGAAGGACTTGAATGAAAGGAAACATAAGTGGGTGAGAAAAATCCAGGCATATGACTTTGATATAGAATTTTTCAAAGGGAAAAATAACATGGTAGTAGATGCTTTATCTAGAAGACCATCAGTTTATTCCATGATCGATATTTTAGTGGATTGGAAGGCCCACCTCTTGATGGAATATTCGAAGAACAAATTTTCTTGAGAAGTAATGGATGGACAGGTGCTAGATGACAATTTCAAAATTTTGGATGACATCATTTACTACAAGGGTCAAATTTTCTTGGTCCCCGAATCAACCTTCAAGGCCAAGGTGTTATAGGCATGCCATGATGCAGGGCATCAAGGATTCATCAAGATGTATAGACAGGTACGGGAGAGGTTTTCTTGAAAGGGTTTAAAAGAATATGTGATGAGCCACATCAAGGAGTGCAACACTTTCCAAACCAACAAAGATGAACACACTCATCCAGTAGGACTACTACAACCACTTCCCATTCTGGAACACAAGTGGGAAATCATATCCATGGATTGCATCATAGGGTTGCTCAAGGTTCAGGGAAAAGACTGCATTTTTGTAGTGGTAGACAGGTTGACGAAGTTTGCACACTTTTTTTCCATTGCCAAAGATTTCAATGCAGCACAGGCTGCAAACCTATTCTTCAGAGAATTTTTTAGATTGCATGGGCTGCCCAAAATCATAGTGAGTGACAAGGATAGCAGGTTCATGAGCACTTTCTGGCAGGATCTCTTCAGGCTAGTGGGTATGACCGTCACACCTAGTACCAGTTATCACCCTTAGATGGATGGCTAGACAGGGATAGTCAACAAATGGGTTGAAGGCTACCTCATGAATTACGTGACAAAGCATCAAAAAGCATGGTTCAAATGGCTTCACATGGGGGAATATTGTTACAACACCACTCATCATATGTCCATTTCTATGCCACCATTCAGGGCCTTATAAAACTATGACCCTCTCTCATTTGTAGAGATTTCCTTCAATGAAAGCAGGGCTCCCATGGTTCAGGACTGGATTCAGCAGAGTTAGGACATCCTTAGAGAATTTAAGGACCACTACAGAGGGCACATAATCAAGAGAAGGTGCAGGTAGACAAGAAAAGGGTTGAGCGCACCTTTGAGGTTGGTGACTTGGTATATTTGAGGCTCCAACCATACAGACATGCATCCATTAAGAGAAGTGGTGCGAAGAATCTCCAACCTCATTTATTTGGTCCATACAAAATCAACAGGAGGGTAGGAGCCATGACTTATGAGTTGGATCTACCACAAGGAAACAAAATACATAATGTCTTCCATGTTTCGTGTTTGAAGAGGGCCAAGCATATCACTCCTATCGAGCAACTTCCACCTATGGATGAATAAGTACAATTGGTATTGATACCAGAGGAGACACTTGAAGTCAGGGATAGAAAGATGAGGAAATGAATCATCATAGAATATTTGGTTAAGTGGAAGAATCTACCTATGGAGGATGCCACTTGGGAAGGGGAGAAGTTGATCGAGGAGACAGACTCAGAATTTCTTGTGGGAAAGAAATTTCCAGTAGGGGAGACTGTAATTTCCCCCACCTCTTGATGAAGAGGGTTGGAGAGACTCAATAGTCTAGATTTCCCCACTAGACTATAGTCTCAGGCATATTGGGGACAAATTCAACCATAAAACATAATATTCTAAAGATAAGTTGTTAAGAACCAAATATCAATATAGCATAGAAAAACCTCAGAAAAAGTACTCAACGCCTTGAAAAAGAGATAGTTTCAGATAATAAGCCTCTTTGAGGGGACAACCTCCTTTTACCCCACTTAAATGTTCAAGTACAAGATGATTCAAAGTGAAAATGTCTCCTTGGTATATATAGGAGACTAGGAGGTATAATTACAACTAATGGCCTAAAGCCGACATAAATAAAATAACATTACTAATATAATATGCCCCAATTAAGGGGTAATGAGATAATATTAGGGCTTAACATGCCCCTCCCCTTGAGACATGGGTTGTCCACAATGCTTCAGTAACTCTGGATGATTTTGTATAAAAGACTCATCTTCCCAAGTGGAATCTTCAGCCAGTAGTTTCCTCCATTTAATGAGATACTCTGAAATGGATCTATTCCTCGGCTGGTGAGTTCTTGTGTCAGTGATGGCTTCAGGCTCCAATATGATTTTTCCTTCCTCGTCAAGTTCTGGCAATATAGTTTGAACTGGGATCTTGTCTCCTATAACCTTCTTTAAGCATGAAACATGGAAAACTGGGCGTACTCGTGAAGATGCAGGAAACTCCAATTTGTATGCCATAGTACCAATCTTTTGCAACACCTTATAAGGGCCATAGTACTTTGGTGATAAATTATTATCCTTCTTGTCTTGCTTGAGGGACATCTGTTTGTATGGTTGTAGTCTTAAAAACACCCAATCCCCTACTTCAAAACTTCTTTCACTACGATGTTGATCTACTTATTGTTTCATGCGATTCCATGCCATGGTCAGGTGGTCCTTTAAGATTTGGAGAACAGGTTGTTGATTCTCGATGTGATGTTCCACTGCTTGAACCTTATATTTTTCTTTTAGAGAAGAAGTGATGGAAGGAGGGTGGTATCCACAAAGTGTCATAAATGGTGTCATTTTTGTTGTAGTATGAAAGGAAGTGTTATACCATCATTCTGCCAAGGGTAACCATTTGAACCATTATGTTTGTTTATCAGAGACAAAGCAACGAAGGTAGCCTTCCAGACATTTATTCACTATCTTGGTTTGTCCATCAGATTGAGGATGATAGGATGAACTATGAGCCAATTGAGTACCCAAACAAGAAAATAATTCTCTCCAAAAATGTCTAGTGAATATGGGATCTCTGTCACTTACAATAATCTTCGGTCTACCTTGTAGCTTTTCAATTGTCTCCATGAATGTGGTGGCAACTGTACTAGCTTTGAAGGGATGAGAGAGTGCACAAAAGTGTGCATACTTGGTCAGTCTATCAACAATCACCATGATGACACTCTTTCCTTCAAACTTTGGTAACCCTGTGATGAAAT